>JAIUSX010000071.1:7800000-7955683 GCA_026573805.1 Hesperophylax magnus
ATCATGTGGGTACAGCGGCTATGAGAGCACCTTAACCAATTGATGGCGGACCAGGTTTTGCGAGGCAATGAGAGCCCAGGCTGTCTCTCGGTGGGGTCCTGTATGAGATGGCCATTTCCCACGTTGGCCGTTTGCCACTCAAGTTTCCACCTATCTTCTGGGGTGAGAGGTAATCGGAGGAGCCTCTCTCCTTCCGCCCAGAAGGACTTTCGGGGCTTCAAGCGGCATGCCGGGTGGAAGACGACATCTTCGTGCAAAGGTATTGCCCTTTTTTGCAGCGTCTTCTTGTATCCCTCAGTGTTGCAATTTATCGCCTGATGTTTGGCGCGGTTATGTTTGCAAGTACGGGGAGCCAAGGAAGGGGAGTAGATTTTAAAGTCCCGCTGATGGTTCGCATTGTGGCATTAAGCTGAACGTCTACCATGGAAGTGTGGGCGCTTCTAGCCCATACTGGAGCGCAGTGTTCAGCCGTTGAGAAAACCAGGGCAATGGATGCTGTTCTGAGCGTGTTGGCGTCGCATCCCCAGCTAGTTCCAGCTAGCTTATTGTCCTTGTCCTAGTTTTTGTACCCACTATTTCCATGTGTTGCCGGTAGTTCAAGCTCCTGTCCAAAGTAACTCCAAGACAGCGGGGGTGGGGTTCATGGTAAATATTTTTCCATCAAACTGAACTCAGAGTTTGGCATTCGCTTCTGAATTATTAAGATGGAAAGCTGTCGCAATTGTTTTCGACCCATTTGGCTTTAGTCGCCAAACTGAGGAAATATTCTATAGCCTTTAGGTCAGAATTGAGGATACCTCCTGCTGCTTTAAGGGTTTTGGCTTGAGCTGTGACAGCGATGTCATCTGCGTAAGTAAATTTTCTGGCTTCAGTGTGAGGTAGGTCTCGAGTGTAAATGTTAAAAAGCGATGGGGCCAGCACTGAGCAAAGCCTAAACAGTTCATTAATTATTAAAAATATATCTTCTCAATATCCTATAGGTACTTCCTATGAAAATATTCTTGCCAGCAATTATTTCGTCAAATGCATATAGGTGATGTGAGATGGGAAGCAATTGTTAATGGACACCTAATACGTTTGTGTATAGATCTTGTATACGTTAGGTACAGTAATGGGCTTAAGCAAGTGGACTCGCTATCAGAAATAACATGAAGAAGATAACTATTTTGTCACAAAAAAGTATTGATAGTCAATTACATAAAATTCATTGGAATTCTTTACTTAATGAGAATTCATTTTGTATAAAAAAATTAAAAATAATTTTATTAATTTATACTGTGTAATTTTTTGAAAAACCAAATAAAAGACTGTACGCGATAAAAAAATGATTACCACTGATATTTTAGAGAAAAAAAAAAAGATGTATTGTTTCGAAAATGGAATAATTCTCCTACTAATAACAATGATGAAAATGATTATAAGCTCATAAAAAAATGTCACAAATTAATTACTAAACGAAAATCTTTTTTTTATAAATTCGAAAGTAGTTTTAATGATACTAAGCAAACCTGGGATGAAATAACTAAAATATTGGGAAGAAAAACTAAAAGTAATTGCGATGAAGTAAGGACCAGACAGTGGATAGTGTAGCAAAACAATATTCGAATTATTATTGCTCAGATACTATAAGCCAAATGTTGCACAAATGTGATTTTAAATCTTCTAATATCGATCCATTAGAATTACCACATAGCATGTATTTACCCAATGCAACGGTGACTGAGATTCAAAATATTGTTTAAAAAAATGCAAAATTCCAAATCTGTATGAATGGACAGTATAAGAATGTACGATTAAAAAAAAAATGTTTAAATATTTTAGGACCTCTTCTTACCACGCATTTAGTAAATAGACTTTTTACACAAGCTGAAATGCCTGATAACCTTAAATGTGCTATTATTAGACCGATTTACAAAGGAGGAAAGCACTCAGAAAAAGGAAACTATAGACCTATTAGTATCTTGTCTGCACTTCATAAAATCTTTGAATAATATATATTTAATTAAAATTAAAAAAATACTTTTTTTTAAATTTTTTTAATAGTAGACCAAAGACAATATGGCTTCCAAAATAAAACAAAGCACAGAATCATTATTACATGAGTTCTCGAATTATATAAATAATGAATTAAACCATAAAAGACATGTGTTAGTATTATTCTCGATAATTATCACAATTGATCCGCCAAAATTATCAATAATTTTAGAAGGAATTGGAATCAGAGAAAACCTACTAAATTTGTTTAAAAATATTTAATTAATAGACATATGTGTAAAAAATATTACAAAAAGATGAATGAGAAAAAATGTGTGCTAGTGTCCCTCAGGGGTCAATTTTGGGACCTACGCTTTATATTTAAATTTGTTTCATTGATGAAAAAACTTTTTCACATGCTAAACACTTTTTATAGGCTGACGACACAGCTTTTGTCATATCTGATGAACAATTATTATCCGTTGCTATCAAATGTATCCAACAAGACTTTACGTCCCTAATAAAATGGTCACATGACGCAGGCCTAATCATAAATACCAACAAAACCAAATTGATGCTCACACGATCTCCACATACATTTATATATTATAGATTTCTGGTATTATTTCTTACTTCCATCTAGTATTCAACACACTGACAACAATGAATCACCTTATTGGGGTTGCTTATCTTGCTAGGCAATGAGTATTTGTACATAGGTACAAAAAGCGAAATAAAATTTTATTATTTATTTTATTAATCTTTTCGTATAGGAATACGAAAAATTGAAGGATTGATTGATTTTTATTGCTTGAAGGATCAAGCAAAAGTTATTTATTTATTTATTTATTTTATTTTATTAACGCCTAGAAGGCTTTTACATAATAACTTATACGGCTTAGAGAGTATTTCACCTTCCTCTCTATAACAATCCATTTTAATGAATAATTATTTGCAATAGGTTAAAAAACTGGGCCACTAATTATAAGTTTGAATAGTACTTGGGACTTTATGAATAAATAATTAGTTAAATTGGTGAATCCACATTAAAAGGTTATCCTACGGATAGTTCTTAACAAGTGGGTGGTGAATTACCCCCTATAAATATACACCTACCCTTTATTTGTATTAATGTTTAATTTTTAATTGAACTACATTAAGTTAATCCTTGAGGAAAAGATCTTTACTGGATATAAAAGACGATACCAACACGGAGAAAAATGAGTATAGCTAATATATTATAAATCTCCGGTTAAAAACGGGAAAGCAGGCCTTTAACAATGAATTATCAAGTTTATTGATACTTTTTGTAAACTACGAATATATTATCCGACATTCCCAAATTCCGCCATTTTCCAGAACAAAAGCTTTCAAGCCTATTAATTTACTATCTATTACAAATCGGTATGTAATTAAATATTTCCAATTTTTTTTTTTGAGTATTTTTTTTACCTGCAAAAATCGAAATGTACAGAATGAACGGCCTTATCGGTCTGCCGGCACTAGACCAGCTACACTAAACCCTTCTTAGAGTGTGTACCTGTACCTAATGATGACTCTAATAAATTAATATTGTCAGACCGATGAAAAATTCTAATAATGCCCAGTCAGTAAATAATATTATGTTAATTATGTAAGAAAAATGGGAGAATTTGGTCTGAAATTCGATAACAGGCGACCCGGCTGACAAGAGCAGATAATCTGTCACCTTTGTTCCGTTCCTCTGTCGTGTTTGACTTCCACTCCTGGTTGTTTATTTTGGTAGTTGAGCGCTATCAATATATATATATATATATATATATATATCAGTGACAAAGCGGTTTCTACTGCTAACATACGTATTTCACATTTCACTACGTCATAACCAGTGTTAATAATGCCGTAGAAATGAGATCTCTGGTGCGAATGCATGCTAAGATCATGTATGATCGTGTGAAAAATTTATAGATCAGCAAACATTTTTTAAATTTTGAATATCGCAAAAGAATCCCGACTGCTCCCAACCATCTGGAGCCAGCTATGTTATATCCAATTGGGGTATGTAGTGAGGCCGAAGGTGGTGGGGAGTCGAAGGAGACGGGAAGTAATTAAGATGGGGAAGTACCTGGCTCTTCAGATCTAGTCACCGAACACGGCTAAAGCCATTTCAAGCAACTTTTCAATACTGAATGATGAATTTAAACTTAACCTTACTTAAAGTAAACTTACTTAAACTTAAATTTAACCTTACTTAAACTTTAACTAACCTTACTTAAACTTAAACTTAACCTTACTTAAACTTAAACATAACCTTACTTAAACTTAAACATAACCTTACTTAAACTTAGCATTACTTGAACATAAACTTAACCTTACTTAAACTTAAACATTAACTTACCTTACCTAAACTTAAACTTACTTAAACTTAAACTTAGGCTAACTTAAACTTAACCTTACTTAAACATAACCTTATTTAAACTTAACCTTACTTAAACTTAACCTTACTTAAACTTAACCTTACTTAAACTTAACCTTACTTAAACTTAACCTTACTTAAAGTAAACTTACTTAAACTTAAACTTAACCTTACTTAACTAACCTTACTTAAACTTAAACTTAACCTTACTTAAACTTAAACTTAACCTTACTTAAACTTAAACATAACCTTACTTAAACTTAGCCTTTCTTGAACATAAACTTAACCTTACTTAAACTTAAACTTCATCTTACTTAAACTTATACTTTAACTTAACCTTACTTAAACTTCACCTTACTTAAACTTTAACTTTAACTTACCTAAACTTAAACTTAAACTTAACCTTACTTAAACTTAACCTTACTTAAACTTAACCTTACTTAACCTTACTTAAACGTAAACTTAACTTTAATTAAACTTAAACTTAACCTTACTTAAACTTAAACTAAATTTAAACTTAACCTTACTTAAGGTAAATTTACTTAAACTTAACCTTACTTAAAATAAACTTACTTAAACTTAACCTTACTTAAACTTAAACTTCATCTTACTTAAACTTATACCTTAACTTAACCTTACTTAAACTTCACCTTACTTAAACTTAAACTTTAACTTACCTTAACTTAAACTTAAACTTAACCTTACTTAAACTTATTTAAACGTAACTAAAATTACCTTACTAAAATTTACTTTACACTAAACGTAAACTTAACTTTAATTAAACTTAAACTTAACCTTACTTAAACTTAAACTAAACCTTAATTAAATTTAAACTTAACCTTACTTAAAGCAAACTTACTTAAAGTAAACTTACTTAAACTTAACCTTACTTAAACTTTAACTAACCTTACTTAAACTTAGCCTTACTTAAAGTAAACTTACTTAAACATAGCCTTAAACTTAGTCTTACTCAAACTTAGCATTACTTAAACTTAACCTTACTTAAACTTAACCTTACTTAAACTTTACCTTACTTAAAGTTAGTCTTACTCAAACTTAGCATTACTTAAACATAACCTTACTTAAACTTAACCTTACTTAAACTTTACCTTACTTTAAGTTAGTATACTTAAACTTAACCTAACTTAAACTAAAAGTTAACCTTACTTAAACTTACTTAAACGTAAACTTAACCTTACTTAAACGTAAACTTAACCTTACTTAAACTTAAACTAAATTTAAACTTAACCTTACTTAAAGTAAGCTTACTTAACCTTACTTAAACTTAACCTTACTTAAACTTAAACATAACCTTACTTTAACTTAGCCTTACTTGAACATAAACTTAACCTTACTTAAACTTAAACTTACCTTAACTTAAACTTAACCTTACTTAAACTTATTTAAACGTAAACTTAACCTTACTAAAATTTACTTAAACGTAAACTTAACTTTAATTAAACTTAAACTTAACCTTACTTAAACTTAAACTAAACCTTAATTAAATTTAAACTTAACCTTACTTAAAGTAAACTTACTTAAACTTAACCTTACTTAAACTTTAACTAACCTTACTTAAACTTAAACTTAGCCTTACTTAAAGTAAACTTACTTAAACATAGCCTTACTTAAACATTAACTTAGCCTTACTCAACCTTACTCAAACTTAGCATTACTTAAACTTAACCTTACTTAAACTTAACCTTACTTAAACTTAACCTTACTTAAAGTTAACATACTTAAACTTAACCTAACTTAAACTTAACCTTACTTAAAAATATTTTAATTTACTTAAACTTAACCTTACTTAAACATAATTTAATTTACTTAAACTTAAGCTTACTTAAACTTAACCTTACTTAAACTTAAAATTAACCTTACTTAAACTTAAACTTAACCTTACTTAACCATAATTTAATTTACTTAAACTTAAGCTTACTTAAACTTAAACTTAGCCTTACTTAAACTAAATTTAAACTTAACCTTACTTAAAGTAAACTTACTTAAACTTAACCTTACTTAAACTTAACCTTACTTAAACTAAACCTTACTTTAACTTAACCTTACTATAATTTAACCTTATTATAACTTAACCTTACTTTAACTTAGCCATTACTATTACTATTATTTTACTTGAATACCTTAACTAAAACTCTACTGTAGCGTAGGTCTATTTATTCTGACTTATTAGTAATTAGTGACTACCAGGAAAAAAAAAAAAAAAAAAAAAAAAAAAACTATAAACTACTAACTATGTCGCTTTTTGCAAGTTTTTACTAAAGCCTGACGATCTACTTGTTCATTATGATAATATGGTTCTTCAGTCTGTCAATTCGTACATAGAGTACAGTAATAGTTGAATAGTTCAGTAAAATGTTGGTAATTAAGTAAAGTAAGTACCTACTAATTAAGGTTTAATGATGTTGTTTTAGTGGCTATTCTTCAAAGATTGGAAAGGGCTGGTTAGGGCACCACTGTTAGAAGGGCTGGCTGTCTGAAAATTAAACTAACCGTCAAATGTTATGTGTATTTGCATAATATTAATTATGTGCTTATTCTAATGCCTGGCGGAATCAACTCAGGACAGCAAAACGTTACAAATGTGCCTATACAATAAAATAAGGGGTACAATGTCAATTCTAAAGAACCTCTTGTCCATTGGTCAACTTTAAATGTGTGCCTGTGCCTTCTCATCTTACTCTTTATAAAGCGAGGGGGTTTTTCACTACCTCTGAGTATGTAAGTGTTGAGTAACTAGTGTTTATTTATGTATTCATCTTTAGTTAAATCACATCACTATGTGTTCTAATATACAAACATACCATGTAGATACCTATACAAACATTACAAACATTTCCGAGTGCCTAATTATATAATTTTACAGTCACTCGTCGAGTTACTTTCTTTATAGGATTAACAAAGCGGTATTGTAATAATATGATAAAAATATATATTAGTTTCCCTTTTTGTAAGAAATAGATATAATGATATTCTCATCGGGATCTTCCATGCTGACGATTTAATTTACATATTATTTAAATTTAGTAGTATAGATAATAAAAAGTTTGTAGTGTATTTTTCTAGTTGTTATTTCTCGTGTTTTGTATTTATGAATAAAAGGAATATTGTTTTAGAATACTGTTGTTTAATTGACGTGGTGTTATATTGTTAACGATATCGTCAGTGGTAGTTCTCACAGGGACTTTCAGAATACATTTTATTATGGCTTTTAATTGATGATTTTAGGATATTGTCATTTGCACTGCCCCATCCGATAATACCGTATCCTAACAGTGATTGGCAAAGAGCCAGTTAGATCTTAATGAGGACATTTTTGATGATTTAAAAAACATAGATTAGTTTTATAATATTATTTAAATAGTTATCATTACCTTGAAGTACAGTGTTGATAATAACTTTATTTAATTAAAAGACCGATAACTTTGTTTACATTCATTGACTAAATAAGACAATAATAATAATGTTTACATCCCTTTTATTTGACGGTACACAATCATCACGTTTCTTGGACACAAACATTATAATATTGTTTATGTTATAATATTGTTGTGAAATTGGTATTTAGATATTTCTCTTTGTGAAAACGGTCCTCAGTTCACCAATTGTGTGGAAAGACAAGTAAATTCAAAGCAAATTTGAGTTCATTGACACGCACTATTACCAGTTTTAATTTTATTTATTTGTTTACAATGCTTCGCTATTGCTAACGTCTTTCCCGGACTTTTCCCACTGCTGTATACACGGTGTCCGGAAACTCGTAGTACAAGCGGGAAACTGGAGAATCTACACCACATGGGGAACCCAAAAAAACATAAAGTTTTTTGATTTGAGCTTTTTCACAAAAAAAAAAAAAAACAAAAAAAATATTTTTAGGCTATTTTTGGGTTAAAGTTTTTTCTGGTGTTTAGGGTTGAACAACAGATGTTTTAACCCTGCAGAGCAGAAATATTTTATGATTACACCGGATTAAATGAAGGGTGATTTCAAAATAATGCTTCAAATCCGAGTTTCTTCATTTGTTTTACTTTCAAATAGTTTTAATTAGTTGGGTACTTTGATTTTCAGTAATAATTTATAAGAATTTGATAAAAAAAAAAAAAAAAAAAAAAATGAACTTCTAACTCGATTTACTCGATAACGAAAGCTCAAATCAAAAAAAAATATACTACAAAATCGACTCCAAATGGGATGTAGATTCACCAGTTTCCCGCTTGTACTACGAGTTTCCGGACACCCTGTATATCGACTTTATTTCGACTCCGTATCTAATTCAGGTGCAGAGATATTGCGTTAAGTATTCATCCCGACTTCTTTTGCTATTTAAACCACGCTATAAACACTCCCGGCACTAATAAAAACAAACTTTGAAATTCAGCGATATCAGTCGACTACTTTTCGAGTTTTGCGAGCGCAAACATACGCTGGCTGAAGTTTTATATATTAATATTTATTAATCATCTACGCCTTGATAGGCTTTTATATGTTTTTACGGTTTACTAAATGGTGTTCATTTGGAACGTTTCGGTTGCAACAATCTGTCCTTAGAATAACTTAATAGCTCACTTCGTAAATAAATCATTTTCACGTTATCAAAGAATTAAACACAGCTAACATGCCCGCGCTGTTGCTATTGTGTTCACTCCTACGATCTAAGTAATAGCTAAAAGTGAAGTAAATTCACTTCTTAAATTACATTTCTGTATACGGTGAGACCCAAACGGTTGCACTGAACACTTCAAAGGCATCTGACTGGATCAGAATCAGGCAAAACAATCCGCTTCTTAAGTACCAAACATCCGTTTTAATTGAACTATTCATATAGTTTAGAAAAAAAAATAAGGCGGAAAGGTCTAGCTTATAATTAACCATTTTGTCAGTTGGTTCACATTACCTCTTGTGGGCCCATAGGATCTGGCACAGTGAAACCGACAACATTACAATATCGGATCGATAGGCGTGACTACCTATGATTTTAAACCCATTTCCTGCGCTGTTGATAGCCGGATCGATATTGATAATAAATAAATAAGAAATACATATTTTCTGGCAATACTGGCGCATCTGTCTATGAATTGATTTTCCTAAACATCAAACTGCTACGTAAAGGTTAAAAATACTAATAAATTGACAGTATTGAGTTGAAATATTAACTTAATCTTACTTTGGCAACACGCTTGTACCTTTTGACGCTAAAAAGGGAGTTAATTAGATAATGAGGTATTTAGCCAAAACTAAAAACATGTGTTTCTTCAAGCTGGAACGAAGTCCGTTGATCGCGTCCAAGATGAATTAATTGAGTACATGGATCATGTATGATTTGGATCATGGATCATGTACGATTTCTTTCTCATCTAAGAGCTTCGTTATTTCACCTCCATTCATAAGCCAGTTATTCTGCATAAGGAATGACACATCTGACACCTTGGAGGCCGCGCTAAAAACAGCGGCTTTTGTCTATCTACTGTCGAAATCATATTCTGACCGTGTTCGCAAATATCGCTAACTGACTGTATATGTATCGTGTTACTATTAGGTTTTATCGATTTAACCTGCTAAATACCCGCAATACCTTTGGGTTCCAGGGTATCTAGCACGGCTGGTCGATAAAGGATTTATCGTTAAGGCGAAGCTTAATGCCAAATCACTATTTTGATTCACGAATTGGTGTACATTATGAATACCAAAAAATATGCTTTAAATTGAAAGTTTTTCTATCGTTTCGCTTGAGTAGAATACAAATAAAAAATAAATTACTCAAATAAAAATTATAAACGGAATCGACTAAAAATTTTTTTTTTTCAATAGAAATGTATGAACGCATAAAGGAAACAACTTTAAAAAAAATACAGTTTTATATCTAAGATTATCTGTGACAGTTTCACATGATTTACTTTTTTGCTTTCTTATAAAAGCCAGTTTTGTGCTTGAAATCGAACGTTTCTGGACTCCGTTAGTCAGGGCGATTTTAATGCCTATTACCTACAATATAAGGTATACCAAGAACATATTTATTTTAGGCTTGTAGCTTCCTCTTAATGTCGATAAATTGTCATCATTCCAACCACGACTGCAGATCGCTAGCATGCAAACAATAGTTTAAGTCGAATAGATTAAGAACATTTAGTCGTAGTGAACTGTTCTTTTTTCGTTTTCGATCTACAGTCGTGCTCGGGAGCGATAACAAGTTACCGACATAGTCGATAAATCGTTTATCGATCAGCCATGCTAGGTACCCAGGAGAGATAGAATATCGATATTTGAAAATGTTTGTACGAGATCAGGTGAAGATACCTTAATTACATAGGCCGCAGCTTGTGCCCACTGCCTACCGACACACTTACAGCGTATTACACGGACATCAATCTCGCGGACCCGGGCAGAAGCGTGTCGAGCGGGCATTGTCGCTGACTTTTATTGAAGGAAGCTTGGGCACTCGCACCGGCCGCGGTGCGCACACCATACAGCCCTGCACCCCTTTGGTTTCCCGAAGACACAACCCGCTCGGCGCACCGCGCACCGTTCCCCCCTCTTGTCGTGTTACTTTTTACTGTCCTCTATTTAAATTCAAATTTCAAACGTTTTTATTTATGACCGGCATTATTTTCTTGATGTTGATTCAGTACAATTATTATTGTACCCTTAAATTTCGAGAAAGACGGTATTTTTCATTTAGGAGGCGGGTATGGGTACCGCCGCCCCGGGAATCATTTATTGTATAACCAACACCTCTGCCATAGATCACCCCAAGTGGTTCGCTACGTTGGGTGACTTTGCAGGGGTGCGCGGGTTCATGGGGTGATGTTTGTCCGGGTCTTGGCGACAGATGCATCTGCCCACCAACTGCGTGGCAGACCGGATTAGAAGAGACTGGTTGAGGGAGACCTTTTGACCTCTCCAGCAGGACTCTCTCAGAACATCTCCTTGCACCGTAGTGGGAGGTATATATTCATATGTCCGTCACTGCTCGACACACTGACCCCAGATTCCTACTCAACCCTCATACCTTTTTTCCTTCCCAGAACTTCTTCCCCTTCTTTTCCTAAAAATACCCTCGCAAAGCAACCCCAAAGATGTCATAGGCCCTGAGGGGAATTATTTTCTTCGAGGCCTCCTGTGTGAAGCTAATGTAAAAAATAATAAAAGAATAGAAATTAAGGTTTTTTATACAGATTTCTGGGCATCATAAAATAGTTCGAATTCAGTACAATACTAAATCAGTTTCAAATTATTTATATTAAAAGTGAATACTTAATGAAAAAATTAAAAAAATCCGAGCAAAAATATTAATACCTTTTGATTTAAAACTTATTGATATAAAATATTGCTAATTAATTAAGAATAACTTAAAATTATTTATTATCGGGATTGCAGGCCCTTAACGAAGTTTTCTTTTTAAGCTTTTAGTAAAAGCGGAATGCATTATCACGGTGTCGGAACACGTTAACAAAATTATCATCTCGTATTTGCAATACATAGTGAATTCCGCCGAGACGTTTTCAGCGTAAAGAAACGGTGACATAATTCACCCCTCCTCTATCAAAACCTCCTAGATCACAAGGCCGGGACACTCATTCAAAGCAGCCTCGCAACTTGTCCCGACCTTGTGATCTAGGAGGTTTCGCCTCGACCCGGTTCTACTGTACTCAGCCCATGTACTTGTGTAATAGGGTAGGCTATCATTTTGTTGATGCGTCATTTTTATAGCGGGTCTCAAAAGTTGCGCGTGACTAGTGATTATGAGTTGAGTTTTATTTTTATGAATCAATTGTTGTTTTGGTCATCATCAACCATCAATCAAGGCTTAAACATGGGACAATTGGATTAGTGATTTTACGAAAAAATTCCTCGTCCTTCTTGAATCCCGGGCGTTCCCGGGGATTTAAGCAGAGTTTTTCGAAATAACATATAAGACAGTCATTTTTATTCTTATTGCTAACGTCAAATGTACAAAATTTCAGCAAACCCACACCGGGACACTCTTCTTTGAGTGGCTGGGTTGACATCGCGTTTGGGTCCCACCCAGGCGTAGTGTGTTCAATTCCTCGGCTGGCTAAGTCCTCCATCAAAACACAAGCAACATTTTCCGCTTACTGTGGTGGTAGTAGGATATTTTCAAATATTGTCAGGTTATTCGTAACCCGGGAATGTTTGTCTTTCTTTTAAAAAAAAAAAATATATACATATATATATAGATAGAATAGAATAAGATACATTTTAGCAGTTTGATGACTCGAGTGAGACACATAATAGATGTTCCACAAATTTAAAACTTTACTTTTGAAAAACGGTTGCTATCAAAAGTCACACTCAAATAGCCGAAAGTTTGATGACTCGAGTGTGACGAGTAATAGGTTTTCCACAGAGTTTGATGACTCGAGTGTAACCAAAAATATATTTTCCATCTATTTCCAACTGGTCAATTGAATATTTCTAATCGCCAGCTGTTATTAAAAGACAAAATGAGACAAAAAACACAAATGCATTATAAATGTACTGAAAAAATATAAGTACGTATTTGTTATAAGTTAAATTTTATACAGTGAAATAATTAGTATAAACTAATGAGTTTTTACATGACAAACGTTCCTTTTCAAATATGTACATCTATTTGAATTTTTATTTTGAGTGAATGAAAAGATACATGAAGGAATGAATGAAATGGAATCTTGGAAGTTAATGTCAATCGTTGTTGATGACAGTGCATTCTATCAAGTTTGATGCCATTCAAGCGCTCACACATGCACACACACGGATACGTTATAAAAAAATATACATATCGTATTTCTTTTTAAAAAAAAACTAGTAACTATTTTTTTACGTTTTGGTTTTTTTAGAAACTTAAAATACCTGTGGTAACTTCACACATAAATTAAAGAAGAACTAGAAAATGCCTTGTGGGCGTGTTCCGTTATCCAAATATTTTCCCAATCGAGTGTATTCCATCATTTTGTATTCAAATGAACAACTTTTGAGACCCCTGACGTGTTCAAATAACTGTTCCAAACCGAACCAACTACACGTCGATAGATATTGTTACATAAGATTATAAAACATACACGGCGTGTCTATTTTGTCCTCTTATAAAATAATATGATCTTCTTCGGTCCACAATCGAGTCCCAATTAATAAAAAAATACTGGTTATAAGTGCAATATCAGATATTCGTAGTACGGCTAACAAAATACACGCCTTGTTTGCTCTCCCGTTTCCGGAATTAATTCACAGGAGAGGTCCAGCGCCATGGGATGGGATTGGTAGAGAGTAGAGGTGAGTCGTTCTAGCTCGTCTTGATACTTGGAACGACTAGTACAAGTGAAAATTAATACTTATTCCAAATACCTGTCCCCTAGTATTTCGCAATTGTACCTACTTACAAGTGAGATGGGATTGGTAGAGAGTAGAGGTGAGTCGTACTGGCTCGTCTTGATACTTGGAACAACTAGTATAAGTGAGAATAAATACTTATTCCTTAGTATTTTTCAATTGTACTATTGAAAAAATTGTATTATTTACCATCTCACTTCTACATTACATCTTGTAGAAGTGAGATAGGATTGGGAAAGAGTAGAGGTGAGTCGTTCTAGCTCGTCTTGATACATGGAACAACTAGTACAAGTGAAAATTAATACTTGTTCCAAATATCTGTCCCCTCGTATTTCGCACTTGTACTTACAAGTGACGGTATACAAAATTTCACATATCCGAAGTATGATTCCCCACAATAATTTTTAAATCCGTGGGGGGAGGTGGCTGGAGAATATCAGGTAAAACTTCTTCTCCACAATATTTTATTTTAAAATCCATGGGGGAGGGTAGCTAGAGAACTTCCAAGGAAATAATTCCCTAGTTTTTTTTTCTTGTCCTTTGGTGCATATTTGCATTAGAGAAATACTCTTATTATTAAGCGTCTTGCACGTCTAACGAGTATTGCGTATAGGGGGACGCGAAAGACGCGCAATACTCGCAAGACGCACGATATTTAAGAACGAAAGTATCTTTGAGATATCTGTTCCAAACATCTGTTCTAGTATGTACGCTTCACCTCTAGTAGAGGGAGGTGTTGGGGGTGGAGGCGCGTGCTATGAGCTATACCTACATGTGAAAGGCCATGCACTCACGCTAACTTTGTGTACACTGAACAAAGTGCTGCACGCTGTATACTTATATGATTGTTTACAGTTGGTAAGGGTAGAATTCGCGCCGTTCTAAAGTTCTATGTTCATCCCTTCAGGTTAATTTGTTCCCTTTTGGAAACAGTTCATAAAGGGATTATAGAAAAATCGTCGCCTTCCTTATTGTCATGGCGAGAAATATGATCTAATCAGTGGTAGAAAGAGAAAACACCATGTTTTATATTCAAATCTAGAAGTTAACCACACCTCTATGATTCCAAAGTTTCCGACTATAATTTGAGAAAGATTTTGTAATTCGTGATTTTTTTATTAATTATTTTTTTATACGAAAAGACAAAAATTGAAATGACAATTATGACACATTTGTCTAATAAAACATGTGGTTTTTCTATTTCGGTAAGTTTAGTTACAAAAAATGTGAAGTTTGCGATTTTTAAACTTTCCACTCTCGAACAGAATATGGAATTATATGATAGTTATCTGCTACATCTAAGTAAATACATAACCTGAACACATTAAAAAATGAATCATAAAAACCATGCTGAAAGTACCCATAAGAACGCCTTCGATTGAAAATTTCAAAAGTTTTGACGCATCAAATGTACAACAAATATATTCCAAAAATATTCTATCGAAACTATTCCAAAAAACGGAATCCTCTACTAGAATTAAATAGCTTTATTCCATCTCGGCACAGGACCCCTGGTGAAAAGGTCTTTGAAATACCATTGTTATACTTAAATACACCATAGTATTCTGTATGTTCACATATGTATATGGTCGCTGATATTTTTTTTTACTGTATATAGGTTTAGCATCTCCTCACTATTGAAGAATCTGCTAGTCATTTGCAAGGCGCCCAGTTTCTTGGAAAGTTAAAGTCCGTTATATTAGAAAACCTGCCGAAAAGCCAAATATCGAACCCTATCTAATACATAATTACGCGAATTAGTTAATATTTATTTCAGAAAATTATAATATTAGATATTTTTTGTTAAACTTATCATCTCACCTTTTTCTCTCAGCTATCCTGAATTATCAAATATTTTTAAATATATGTTATCAAACAATAATAACAAGATAAGTATGGTACTGTATATTATCTGCCCGTACAAAATATAAATAAATAAAAATAATAACATATGTAAATTCTAGCAGCACGTTCATCCATCAAATGCATTGTACATATAGCTTTGTATTAGTGATCGACGAACCAATGGATGCCATCTGATAGTTTGACTAATGTATAGTTAGTACATGTTAACATAGATCATTGTAGAAATGTATTATATAAGTTGTTTTGCGCCCTTTAGGTGGTTTTTCACATAAACGGCGCTATAAAAATCATCGAAATATTATTATTATCAATATATTATTTTCTCAATAGGACAACATTGCACCCTAAAGAAGATTCTTTTAAGAACCTTGCCTTATTTCGAAGTACTAGACTCTTATATCATTAAATCATTATCAAACCACGTATAAAGAGTGGCTAGGCTAAATGTCGAAAGCAGCATGAAAGAAGCAACAGAAAAAACTACGATAAGTATATGTATATTTTTTAATCAGAATTTTTAGCTTGTGAAAATTTTTCCTGGAGATAGAAATAATAACAAATTGAATTTTTTTTTCTTTCCACTCTTTGGATCTTGTTAGACAGAACATATCACTTATCAGACAGAGATGCTCTCTGACAGTTTGACAGTTTAATATTGCCTAGTACGGCGAAGAAACGGCTGTCACCAAAAAAACTAGCCGAGCTTATATAATGCGAGATGAAAATTAAGATTTAATAATAAAAATTCACCACTGGGTGAGTAATGGCGACAAACACGATCATATAAAATATAAGACGAACATAGTAATATATAGATTTAACGTTTTTTTCTGTCATATTAATATTTGAAAATGGTGTCTCTTTGCAACGAGCTCCGCAACAGATCAATACGATATTTTTTTCAATTAAATTATGTTATGTTGAAGAAAGGAAGGAGATATGAAATATGAAATCTGGATATTCAGAATTGGGCACTAAGCACGGCATTTTCCATTTTCAAACAAACTACAATTTCGATTTTAAATGCTGCAATTCCACACGGTTATATCCGTTTTTTTAAATAGTGGCCTTGGAAACTGGAAGCAGGGCGATACTGAGAGTATCTACCATTTTGGATTTCGTTCCAGAGTCAAGGATCGCAACTTAGAAACATGATCTCAAAATCTAAAACTGGTCCGAACTTCTCTTCCGTCTGTACCTACCCCATTTCCTTCCGTTCCTCATAAAATTTAAAACGTTCACCAAATGAGAGTCACTTGTTCCGGGCAATATAACTTTGAAAACTTAAACCCCCGCATTCCGAATTATTACCGATTTTTCTTTTTAACTCTCTAAGTTTTTAAAGTAAAAAATAGTTATTTTTGAAGATATATACATCTGTAATATCATACAATTCCCTCGATAGAAAAAATCGCAATCCGAAAATATTAAAAACAGGTTTTGTTCCGTAATTTAATATGTTATAGGCACGATTAAATTCACAGTTTATCTTTAAATGCAACTAAAGCATTTGTCGAGAGATTTTTGATCTATTATAACTACGCGTCGTGTTTTTTTAAACATTTTCACCATTTTCGCTTAATTATTATCTTTTTTTAATATTAGAGCGCTCCCTCTGACATTTGTATTTATATATATATAACTTTCAAACCATCTTTGAACGCTTACTACGGTAGAATAAAATGAGCATTTCCTTACAACGGATGGACCTTTACAATTCGAGAACATTAATTATTATATTGTAGCAAAATTCGTAACATGCCAAGTCAATTCGGTCGAGAGGTCTCAAGGGTGCCTCACCTCTCCTCTCCACTCCTCCTTGGTTCCCTAAAGGCACCACTACTACTTAAAATCAATTGAATTACATCTGTACTTATACAGAGTGTAACAGCATGTACCAAAAGGACTTTAACCAGTGATTCCTGACCATATTTGGATTAAAAATGTAGAAGTCATTTTACTGTCCGACGATATTATTTTAGATTAAAAATAAAAAAATATATATTTTTCTTTCACCCTTCGCAACTGTGTAGTTGGGTACAATCTAGCGGGTCACCTGATACGCTCTCCGTCTCGTTCCAGCAGCACGGTAACAGAGGAGATAGAGCACGTATCACGTGATCCGTTGCGAACGTAGCAGTGTGGTCAGTGGCGACTTGTGATAGTATCACCGGACAGCAAAATGACATTTGTGTTTCTAACTCCAAATATGCTAAAGAATTTCTGGATAAAATGTTTTCCCTTATCCCACTACCACCGCCGACCAGTTTGGCCTCAGTTGAACCAAAGCCTCCTAGATTACAGTAATCACTTTTGGTTGAACTCCAATATTGAAACACGCGATGCTATTTCAACCACTGACCGCCGCTGCACGCCGTCTTGGGAAATTCCTCCATCCAGGAGATAGACAGGCGTCGGTTGGTAACCCAGCGAATTATATGGATCATCATATTAGTGGACACTGGCTTCTCGAATTCTATGAATTGGGTATATCTCCTCACGTAGTGCGCGTGTGCGGATACGATATGTTTATTAGTATTGAATTCCTTTTTTTTTATTAATTTTGAAACAGTTAATTCATTCAAAGACAAACATTCTCGGGTTACGAATAACCTGGCAATGTTGGAAAATCTCCGACTACCACCAGAGTAAGCGGAACATATTGCTTGTGTTGTGATGGAGGACTTAGCCAGTCGAGGAATTGAACACACTACGCCTGGGTGGGACCCCAAGGCAATGTAAACTCAGCCACCGACTGGTCATTATTTATTATTTATTTGTTGGTTTACTATTTATTCATTTCTATTCTCTTACATGCAGGTTACATAATAAGTAACAATTATACAAAAAAGTTAATAATAAATAAGTATCACTACACGGAGAAAATGAAAATACTGGTTTATTAAGAATCTCTTCAAATTATTCGTAATCCGGTAAATATGGGATTGTGAGCCCTTAACGAATGATTTGACATGTTTCTTTTTAAACTTTTAGTAAGAGATGATTTTTTTTAAAATTGATAAAGATGAAAAATTAATTTCACGATGTTATCAAAGCAACTGTAGGTGCATGAATATTAGATGATATATTAGGATTTTACTAAAAGTGTACCAGGAAACGGCTTGATATTCCGTATTTTATCCGGATTACGAATAATTTGCAGAGATTTTTAATAAATCAGCAATCTTGTTTTTTTCGCCGTATAGGAAAAAAAAAAAAACAGAACATTCTCCTAGAGATTTTCAAGGAGGATACTGTGTTTCTACCCATGGCGGCAGTATCGTATACAAATTATTACATCATAATATTACGTAGATACAGTGTAGTAACAATTTAGTGATAAGGGAATGATTCTTCATGAATTGTTTTAAATATGCAGGTAAGACGAAAGGAGAATAAAAAAAATAAAAGTCGTTGATAATTAATGCAAGCATTTAAAACGACATTAATTTTGCATTAAATCTTTATGACAAAATTCTAAACATGCCAAGTAGTTTCCAATAAAATTATGGCGAATGTTAGAGATGGATTCCTGAAAGGCCAGGGGCCAAGATACCTCAAACTTCGAACATCGTTAATGTGAAATCTGAGTTTCAGAGTAGTTATGGGAATAATCGACACATTTTATTAGCAAAGACCAGATACTCATTCCAATATCGTTGTAATTTTTGCGTCATAATATCCAATTCCACCAGTTTATTATTAATTTCCAAAGTATTATATATTAGAGTGGTAGATATTCTCAGTATTGTTCCTGTGGAAGACCACCAAACCAAATCAAATTTATTTATGTTTTATGGAGACCATGAAACATAAATTTGATATTTTATGGAGATCATGAAACAATTTATTTATGTTTCATGATCTCCATAAAACAGTCATACAGCAAAATGGTTCCATGATAACGCAACACAGTGACAATTCAACACACTTTTAAAAAGTGATATAAAGTCATTAGAAACGATTAAAAAATATATTTTTAAACCTAACCTAACCTAACCTACTTAACCCAGTTAATAAAGTTTTTATTTCATCACTTTCCGATGTGATGAATTATCATTGTGATGATTTATCCGGTCGCCCAGCAAAATATTACATTATATTGTTTTATCCGTGTCCGGTTACACAATTTACAACCTACTTCTTCCCATCCTTTCCCACTCCCTTTAACCTCGCAAAATACCTCAATTGTGATGCCATAGACCAATTGTAGCTCCGGTCAGTTGGGGCTCTTTAAAAAGATTTTAAATTGATCATAAATTAGAGGCATAAATTATATCGAAATGATCTATTTAATCAGTCCGGGCTAAATAAGTTATCCAAACAACAATTTTTGAAATGTCCAAAATACAAGAAGTTGGAATCAACAAATTTAAATTGTCGATATAGAGTGTGCACCGCTAATTCCACTCTCATTTCAATTTCCCCATTCTAAATGAAAAACAGATTCATTTTAAAAAAATAAACATAATTTTGCTCTAGAATTTTATGGAAATTTTCATCACAAGTTTATCGAAATAGTTTTCTCATAGCGGATTTTAACTAGTTCTTCTTTTGGTTCTTTGAACATGATAAAGCAAAATCACTTAATACATTGTAAAATGGATTCCAGGGAGACGTCATCAACATAAAGCCTCGGGACTTAATCCCTCCCTAAAGCCCCTTCGTGCTTCGTGCAATCGGGCGATGGTATAAATAGCTCTGTAACTGTGATGCATTTGCTTATATCATGTGCTGTGCCGTTGTCGAATCAGGGATACTTTTTGTGAGGGGAGAATAAAAACCTTAAAAAACACATAGTTAGAATATGTACCATTATACATACTATTATAACCGAAAACAAAACGTTACATGTTCTATGCACAACAACGAAGCATTCGGAATTTCGTAGACTAGATATTTATATGTCTGATATTATTAAAGATTTTCACTGCCAAAAGTACTACGGTAATTTGGTATACGTGGTACTTATGCTAACTAGGCGTGCTGCGCTTCCTCTTACATTAGCCAACGTTTCGGACAGCCTCACAGTGTCCATTTATGGGCCGATTTGATAATAATATTACAGGCCATCAAAACAATATTTCAAAAATGACTTTACTTAATTCCAATTAAAGCATCTTGGGTGAGGATAAATAACACAAACTAAAATTATTCCCTTTTATTTTTGAGCGATGATATTTAACTAGCAGATAAAAAAACCCTGCTACGTCATGGAATAAAGTTAAGGCCCAAGTACGTAACGTAGGCGGTTACATGATAACTCAACACAGTGACAATTCAACACACTTTTAAAAAGTGATATAAAGTCATTAGAAACAAAGAAAATTTTTTTTTTTAACATATCCTAACCTAACCTACTTAACCCAGTTAATAAAGTTTTTATTATTTTTTTGGTAAACTAATGTTTAAGACAAGATTTTTTATGCATAGAACAAAAGGTAAGAATTATTTTATAAGCAATAATTATTAGCCTGAAACACTTATCCACATTGAAAAATCTCCAAGGAGATTTGTGCTATGCATAAAAAATCTTGTCTTAAACATTAGTTTACCAAAAAAATAATAATTAATATTTGACAAGTTCTAGTATCTTCACCAAAAATGTAGACAATTTTTCTCGACGCCATTTAGTGAGAGAGTTAGCACTTACAATGCCTTTCTCATATAAAATAAAGTTGGTTGTTTCAGGTGAAAAAATGTAACAAGCAGTAATTATTGAATAAAACACTAGTATATATTGAATTATTTCGCGGATAAGAGATAAGCCGCCATAGCTCAATGGTCAGAGCTGTCGACCGGAAATCGAAAGGACACGGGTTCAAGTCCCGTTGGCGTCATGTATCTTTTATCAGGAGATTTTTCAATGTGGATGAGTGTTTCAGACTAATAATTATTGCTTATAAAATAAAGTTTTTGTTTCATCACTTTCCATGACTTTTTAAAGATGTGATGAATTATCATTGTGATGAATTATCCGGTCACCAACGTAGGCAATCCATATTTACACACCTATCTTCTTTTCAAACCTTAAGATGAGATAATACCCTAAAATAAAGCCAGAATCTTAACGACGTAAGTGAAGCAGCCGTGTACAAAAATATGCGACGTGCGGCCTGGCGTATTGGACAGACTTGCGGTTGAATTTACCCTATCAAATCTCTAACATAACACAAAAAAACTGTTAACTTTAAGAAAACTATATGAATATAAGACATGTCTCCTTAACCAAATGCCTTGTCACAGTGAGTTATTATAGTATGTATTGTGTTTAAACTTATTCTATCTGTATCTTCAATATGTAAACAATAATGTAACCTAAAATAATGGATTGCTGTATGGGAACCCATATTAAACATTTACATATTAGCAAACCATACACAAAATGGAGAAATAATTAACTAAAAATTCTGCCTCAATACAGGTTCGCCTAGTGAGGCAGGTTATGCACAACCTAAAATATAATATATTATGCCATTTCTATATAACACTCTTACATTCATATATATTTTTTCTTATATTAGAAACTGCCGTATTATTGTAACATTATTCTTTCAACAATTTCATTGTTTCTAACTGACATATAATTATACAACTTACTAATGATATATTATATATATTCCGTAATTTTTTGATGAAATAAATAAATTTAAAAAAAAAAAAAAAAAAAAAATACAAAATAAATAATAAACTCATACATACAAATACAGAAGTCATTAAAACGTCCCAAGTACACACACATTACACGGCAACACGATAACATACATTTAAACACCATACATACTCACTATGGCAAGCATTCTATTGGTTACGAGGGGGGCAACATAATATATAATTTCCTTCCAGACAACATTAAAAATGAAAAAAGTGTAAGTACATTAAAAACAATTGTTGTTTTGAATTCTTTATTGTATTTTAGTTTGTATTTAAAGTAAATTGTTAAAAACTTGTAGATAAAAATTAAAACCTTTTAGAAAACACTAATTTATAAACTAAAGTTTCTGTGATTTTAATACCGCACAAGTGTCGACTGCTCACGACTGCCTGGAGGCATCTCCGATTGGGGTATGTTGTGGAGAGAGGAAGGAGATGAGAAAGAGGAAGGTGGGGGGAGTACCTGGCTATTTAGATCTGGACACCAAACACGGCTAAAGCCATTTCAATCAACGTTTCAATTCTGAAAATGGTCTTACACGAGGACAATACTGAGAGTGTCTTCCATTCTGAATTTACAATTACTTCAAAATTTGTATCACTGCTCTATTCTGGATTATTATAAACCACGTGTTTTTATTTGTGCATTACCCCAAATAACACGAGGAATCTATACTTTCACAGCCACTTAACAAATGAATTCATTATGGATATTATGTAATGAACCGAGTTACTAATGTGATAGAGAAAATACAATTCAGTACGTAACAGGTTGTTAGTATGGGCATAATGACTTAATTGCATGGCTATGACTAACTCCCCAATTTCACCACTAAAATCACCACGTTCGGCAACAGCTATATAAATAGTTTTCTTTTACCACTTTCTCAGAACTTTCTACACTTATTATTGGATTAGTCCAACTTTTTCTATCAATCCCAACTTGCAAATTAGTTGTTAAAAATTGAACATTAATTTATTAAACGAATATTGTTAATATACTTTGAATAATCAGTTTCAAAATGGAGCATACAGTTTTGATAAGTAAATTATAGTAAATAAATATAATTATATTGTTTTCAAACATACTAAAAAGCATCTTATATTTTTGGCCGGTGATACATTGGGTTCTAAAAATATGATGTTTTTAAAGTTCTCTGTCATATTTAGTTATTTATTATTACCAATGGTCCCGGGCATTATAATATAATTTGATAAGAAAGGAGACGTTTGACGTAAAGTTCCCGTGAGCACTTAGGCCATATACTCATTGTTCTGTAATATAATAATAAATGTGATCTCGTGCTATGGTTTTCATTTAAGGCGATGCCATACGTAGTAATGCAAAATCATGTGTTTTTGGTTAGAAAATTTGGTCGCCTAGAAATGTTTCAGATGCTTTAATTAAATACTGCAAGTAGAATACATCTTGGCCTTTGAAATAATCGAATATTTTTTAGATAAGTCTTTTTATAAGCCCAGAAAAAAATAATGTAAAGGCCTATGAAAACTGCTTTGACGTTCAATATCTCCTACTTACGAACCCATTTTCGGTTATGATTTTATTGTATAATGTGGCAAATTAAGTTATTTATAAAATGATCGGAAAAAAATTAAATATTTATGCCTGAACATCCACAAAATAAAATAAAAGGCACTTTTTGGCCATGTTTTTTTCTTGCATAAATCAAAACAGGCGGATGGTGTTAAGCGGGAATTTAAACCTTATCGCCATCTACGTAAGGGTTGTTATTGATAACGGCTCAATTTAAAATATTACACGACGTAGTGCATCGCCTTAAGTAGTACATTGAATAATATTATGAAATAATTTAAAATATATTTTGTAGTGGTTTTTTTCCGTAATAATTAGGTTTCGGTTTCAGTCTGTTATTTGGTGTCAGTATATTTTATATTTTTGATCTTCCTATGTTTTGTATTCAGCTTTTTTATTTGAAATTTAAATGATATAAAATATTTACGATTTTTGAATGAAAGTGGGATTTTGTCATAGAGTTTAGTACCATTTTATAGGAATTTTTTTGCATATTTATTTCATTGCCCGGGTTTTACTTACGCATAGTTTTTCGAAATCATACTTAGACAGTAATATTTTCGCCTTATTTTGAACATCAAGTATACAATATTTTAATCGAGATGTGTTGTTTTTTTAAATCTCGTGTAGATCGTAACATTCCTCTTGTTTTGCATGTCGAGTGTGCAAAATTTTTCAATGTCGGAATAAATTTGTAGATTTGTATAAAAAAACAAAACCACGCCACCACAGTATTTATATTTATACTGTTAATAAAAAAAAATAAAAAATAATAATAATAAAGTTTTGGTGTTGTTTTTATTTTTCCAGTATGGGTATGGGATGGAGATGGGAATAGGAAGCTATAAGATGGTGTCTCAAAGTATCTGGAAGTATCTGATTACTCAGATCTGGTCACCTAAATGTATATATAAAATCTAAAAGGATTGTGTCAGTTTCTAGTTTATCAGAAATTGAATATTTCAGTCAATTTTCACCCTCTACAAACCGCAACACAGTGTTTCGTTTCATACAGGCTAGACGGAAAAAAACTCTTTTATAATTTTAAAGTGTTTGGAACCCTCTTGTGGGGAGTATTTAATCTGAATATATTAAAAATTTGGGTTGAAACTGATTAATTTAATTTTTTCTTAAAATCGGAAAAAAAATCTTATAAATAATTAATACCATATTTGAGGTTTTTAAAGAAAACAATTTTAAACAGTAAAAAATATGTGTATTTTGAGAATAATAAATAGGTAAAAGCACAGTCAGAAAATATAATACAAATCACGAAACAATTGCGAAAGTAAAAATAAATTATAAAAAATTACTAAAAAATAATCAAAACAATCATTATTACTAATCTAGGAAAACAATTTTGGTCATATTTAGCAACAGAACTTAATACAAACAAGCATTAGTTGCAGAAAGTACAGTCAGAAAATAAAATAATACCTAATATCAAAAGTTATACAAGAACAGTAACGCAACGAAAAATTATGCTATCTGAGTCATTTGCGGCGAGAGAAATTAACTGCACATATACATCTTTAATTTTTTTAAGACAGTGTACAGGACCAATAGATTTGTGAGAAAGTGCTTAAACATAATGCTTATTGAAACTAGATGCTATCTGAGTTATGTTCAGAGAAGTCATCAGAGGAGTCATCAGATCGCAAACATTGTGTTCTTGACTCGGAATTGGGTGGAACAAGTAAATTTAACACTTCAGAAGGAAGTGAGCTCGATTTTTTTCTTGGAACCTCTCTAAAACTATTTATTATTGGATCTGATGTAATTAATAGCATGGTTAACATATCTCTGTTTGTTGATGTTCGGTCGATTTTTCTGGTGTGCAATTGCCTAAATCTTCTACAGTCGCGCCTTCTCATTTGGGAGCAGTTTGGACTGTGGTTTAACGTTTATTGGTACGGAAGCGAATATTTTTGCTGAACTGTTTTGTGTCATAACCGTAAAAATGGCGCCCGGTTGTGTACACCTCTCAATCTGAATAGGACTCTTGGTGGGGGTAAATACACTGTACATACAGGGTGCCCAGTTATTGGCACGTAACTTTTGAATGTGGATGGGGGACACCAAGGCCGTTCCCAAAAGTGAATTTCATATTTAGTAAAAGACAAAATTTAATAAAATTCTTGCTCACTTTCTTCAGTGCCTTAATCAAACAAAAATGAATTTTCTTAGTATATTCTTTAAACATCGACCAATTTATTATACATATATATCGTTTGAGCTCTCGCGGTGTAAATTATTTCTACGCCAATTAGCTAAAAGTTTTCCCGTTTACGATACGAATAATGAAGTGTGTGCGCTTAAATTAGTCATATGACTAATTTAAGTATCGTAAATGAGAAATGTAATAAATGGTAATGAGAAAATAAATAAGTAAAGCGTAAGATTTGTTGATAGCGGAAAAAGATGATTAAAAAAATATAATCACTGATAACAAATGTGGCTCTCAAAGTAGTTTTTAATTCATGAATTTGCCGATAATTTTTAGATTTAAAGGAAGGTTGTTACAGAAAGTTATTCCTAGATAGTGATAGGTATTTCGAATATGCTTGGTGTTTAATTTAGGAATTTTAATGTTATTTTCATATCTTGCCGATGTGTTAAATAGTATGTTATTTAATCGCTTTTCTTTCAAAATCTGCATCATCGAATATTTTTCATACATTTTGCCTATCGCAGGTATATTGAATATTGTAAAAAAAATATACATCTCAATGCAATAATTCTACCTTTCCTCAATGTATAATACCCTTCAGCCTCACAACACACCCCTGTTATTGTGGATTCCATTCCATAGTTTCACTGACCCCGGTTATCAGGGAGCAGTTGGAACCAGTGGCGGTTCGCTCTTAAGTGGGTTTGTGCAGGGGTTTTCCAATAAGAGGTGTTATTTTGAATAGCCCGCTATTTCGGTAGATGTTACTTTTGAAGCTGTCATTTTTTGACATTTGACAAGTAGAAACTACGCCATTAATAAAAATGGAACAATACACGCTTCAACAACGCATTGAAATTATTAAAATTCCCTTGAGTGAATCAAATACAAATCATCTTGAGTGATGAGGCCCATTTCCACCTCGGTGGCTTCGTCAACAAGCAAAATTGTCGCATCTGGGGCTCGGAAAACCCAAGATTTATTGTTGAAAAGCCTCTCTATCCTCAACGTGTGACTGTTTGGTGCGGTTTATGGTCCGGCGGAGTCATTGGACATTACTTTTTCGAAAATGAGGCTGGAGCAACAGTTACGGTGAATGGATTGCGCTATCGAGAGATGATTATTGTTTTTTTATGGCCGAAATTGGATGGTATTGATCTGGACAACGTTTACTTTCAACAAGACGGCGCTACGTGCCACACAAGCAACGAAACCATTGATCTTTTACGATTGAATATCAAAATAACACCTCTTATTGGAAAACCCTGTATTACACACACTTGTATTATAATATTGGCATATATTTAAAATAGCGCGCCACTCAAATTCCGCGTTTGAAAATCCACGCGTTCGTTTAATACGGTTGAAGAACAATCCGATATTTTCCGATATGTGCAATATTGAATAAGCACATATGAACTCACGATCCAAAGCAAATACAAAAAACCAAGATGTTGCAGTCCCCATGACAGTGAAATGAAATAACCTAGGCCAAAACCCTACAATTTTTGTGCGCAGCGATTGTGAATGCTTGACTACCGTCTTGATCTCCGGAGTTTTTACGAATGTCACCGAGATAGCTCGAGATCTATCTGAGATCGTGCCGCTTGTACCTACTTTGAGCGGTAGTGATGTAAGTTAAATATTATTTAAATTTTCATAGTTAATAGTTTCGTATTTTTTTCTTGTTCCTGCTTTTCTACAGCCGTAATTGCATTTGTAAATATACTAATAAAACCAACAGATTTAAATGTGTGCCTTTATCTTCTTCCATTAAATTTCTGATCGAACTCCGGTGAGAAAGACCACGAACCACCACTGGTAGGGACTCTTGTGCGGTATTCACATTATGATGTGATGAAGTCCTTTATTTAAAGACATGCAATACTTTAACAACCAAATCAGCAAAGGGGACAATAATACATTGTTTGTGGACATATTTGCATTCTACCTTTTACCCATTGAACCCATCTTACACTTTTGCATATTTGGCAACATTTTTTTTATTCTTATTTTTTTTCTTATTACTATTTATTAAAACATGTACGATAGTGTAAATTTTTGGTTATCTGCCTGTTTAATGTACTTAAATAAATTAAAAATCAAAGAAAACTCTTCAACATTGAGATTATCCTGCGAGAGAAACTTTCATTCCTTCATTAATCCTTTATCCGTGTCCATGGCACTCAAATTTAGAACATTTCAAAGAGTTCAATTTCTTTACTCCAACTTCTTTATTAAAAACGATATTCACCTTTCGGAACGGCTTGGCGGTCCCCCATCAACAGTCAAAAGGTTATCTACCACTTACCGGACACCCTGTATCTAAATATGCATATTATACTAAAGAAATAAATACTTTATTCGGGCGGCACGTGGCAATGATAATATGATATGTTGCCACTAAGACTTGTTGCTCACAACTCGCAGCTAACAATATGTCTAATTTTCAACGCCAGGTGGCCTGCATTATTTCAGTATTTGCTACAGGACAATATATCATTAGGTACATACGAGTGCAAGACATTCAAGGAAAATGAATAGGTAACTACATTGTATTATTTATATAACTACATGTGACATACATAATAACTTTTGGTATATCCGGTCAATTGTACCCAAATAACTATTATCAACTCCAGAATTGGAGTAAACGTGGAATTTGTATCGATTTCTGAACTATTATTAAATTTTGTTCAATTAATTTTGATATTTTATATCGCTTTTCCACTTGTAAACTGCCGTAAGTTAAATTTATTTGATTATTTTTTGTATTTCATAATTTACTAATTTGAAAAAAATATATAGTATATTTGCGGCACGTTCTATAGTGGAAGATACTCTCAGTATCGCCCTGGTGTAAGACCATTTTCATTTCATTGGCCGTGTTTGCTGACCAGATCTGAATAGCCAGGTACTCCTAGCCTCCTTCCTCTTCACCATCTCCTTCCCCTCCACACTACCTTCGGCCTCACAACATGCCAGAGTATCACTGGCTCTAGACGGATGATAGCAGTTAGTACATTTGTGAGGGTTCACATTAAAAAAAAATTACAATAAAAAAAAAAAAAAAATCTAACGAGGATGACTGCGAAAATTATGACATGTAAAAAAATATTTTTATGGGTTCTCGTAATTAATGCTTTATACTGACATCGGGTACGAACTTTGCCATAGAAACAAATAAAATTTATAAAAAATTGAAAATGGACTCTGAAGTTTTTCTTTTTTTATGTATTGTATTTAGATTTATAAATGATTAATGTATATACTATATGGGGTGTTAAGAGACGTATTTGACTTGCCAGTGATTCCTGACATTATTTGGAGTAAAAGAAATTAAATGAAATATTGGTCTCCGGTTACATTCTTGATATTTTTTATTCAAGTTAAAACATTAAAAAAATCATTAGGTATTGGCAGCTAGGGTCGGGGTGAGGGGATGGGCGGTTACTCGGCTAAGTGACCAGTGAAGACACGTGGAAAAAAAATGTTTTGAAAAAAGTCACCCGAGACCAAAATTAAATTTTCTTTTTTTACTCCAAATAATATCAGGAATCACTGGTCAAATAACTCCCTTAATACTCTGAATATATAAATAAATAAATAACTAACATAACCCTCTCTACATACAAGCCGAGATTTATTTTGGTGATACAGTCTTACATATAAAATTATGTGAAATGATGACTATGCACATATTTTCTGTAAATGAAGAAACATTGTTTTTTTTAAAACATATTAAAAATACAAAATAATATTAATCAATCAATCTGAAAACACGCCAAACGCGCGCCCATCATATGTATACGTTTGTCACATGAGGACGGGTCGTTTTCACGACTCGTTCTTGAGTTCAATAGCTATAATGATTTGCAGGCCTCTGTGTTCCTTCCCTCCTCCATGTTCACTTCTCTTAAAAAGGCCCTCCACAAAGCTTACCCAAAGATGACATAGGCTCTGAGAGACATTTTTTCCTCAGGGCCTCCTATGTCATTATAAATGTAAAAATGTAAATAATATTGTTATGTAATGTTTGGGTCTTACTAATAAAAATTTTCTAAATTTTACACAAATTTTACGTAAAGGGGTTAGGTTTATCGATCTAGATGACTGTCCACTATTTCCAACTGTGAAACCTTAGCCGAATTTATGCAACGAAAAAAAATTATCATGATTAATTATTCCGTGTTGCGCTTCTTCCTTTAGCGAAAGTTTAGATTTCTATAGCCTACATCTACTCTGATGAAGGGCAAAACGTTAAAGATTTATATAGCCTACATCTGCTCTGATGATAGACATAACGTTAAAGATTTTATATAGCCTACATCTGCTCTGATGATGGACATAACGTTAAAGATTTTATATAGCCTATATCTGCTCTGATGATGGACATAACGTTAAAGATTTCTATAGCCTGCATCTGCTCTGATAATGGACATAATGTTAAAGATTTATATAGCCTACATCTGCTCTGATGATAGATGTAACGTTAAAGATTTCTATAGCCTAAATCTGCTCTGATGATGGTCATAACGTTAAAGATTTCTATAGCCTACATATGCTATGATGATGGACGTAACGTTAAAGATTTCTATAGCCTGCATCTGCTCTGATAATGGACATAATGTTAAAGATTTATATAGCCTACATCTGCTCTGATGATAGATGTAACGTTAAAGATTTCTATAGCCTAAATCTGATCTGATGATGGTCATAACGTTAAAGATTTCTATAGCCTACATATGCTATGATGATGGACATAACGTTAAAGATTTCTATAGCCTAAATCTCCTCTGATGATGGTCATAACGTTAAAGATTTCTATAGCCTACATATGCTCTGATAATGGACATAACGTTAAAGATTTATATAGCCTACATCTGCTCCGATGATGAACAAAACGTTAAATATTTCTAGAGCCTACATCTGCTCCGATGATGAACATAACGTTAAATATTTCTAGAGCCTACATCTGCTCCGATGATGAACAAAACGTTAAATATTTCTAGAGCCTACATCTGCTCCGATGATGAACATAACGTTAAATATTTCTAGAGCCTACATCTGCTCCGATGATGAACATAACGTTAAATATTTCTAGAGCCTACATCTGCTCCGATGATGAACATAACGTTAAATATTTCTAGAGCCTACATCTGCTCCGATGATGAACAAAACGTTAAAATATAGTATTATTTGTTACGTACTTATTTATATTTCGTAATCTCCATAAAGCAGTACACTCATGTATTATTACATCGTTTTAAGTTTGTTATAGTAAAGCGCACTTGAAGTGTTAATATTATTATGATTATAACATATATTATGTTAACGGATTATACAGTAAATGATAAATGTTTATAAAAATGTGTACAATAAACAAGTAGTAGGTACCTAGTAATAAAAATGATTGAAGAAAGTACATAACATGTCTTGATAATTTAAAACAATCCCATAATAGAAAATCTGTATCAATGAACGTAATATAATATATGAATGTACCTACACAATTATAACAGATATATGCTTGGAATAAACTTCCTATAGAATTGAGATGTATAACCAGCCCAACAGAATTTAGATACAAATTAAAAACTCACTTTTTCAGACACTCATTTCCATAAATCCGTCATTCTATCCAAATATTGCATTTTTTTCCTTTTGTTATACCGTAATTGATTATTCACACACATACATTCTCTAGCGATTGCGTTCAACTACTTATGATAAAATCAAAATGCTATTGACTTGCCTACCAATGGACAATGTACAATATCAGCGGGAACATAACACATCAATCGGTTTAATTGTTGGCAGATGAATCATTTGAATGCGTTAAAGATCGACGATTAATTTCATTCTTTCATTTAAGATATATTTCCAGCTAATAATAAACTAATTTTACAAACACCCTAATATAATAGACCTTCCTCCTTCTTCTGGCGCTTGTTAAATTAATTTTAGTTATAAGTTTCTACAATTGTAAATATATATTTTATTAAGACAGTAGTTAAAGGTCTTAGTCGTAAGTCTCTAGATATAAGTCTCAGACGTAAGTCACTAGTTCTAAGTCAGTAGTTCTAGTATTAACTATTTAAGAAATATATTTGTACAGCGCCTTTGAGGTGATTTCTCACGAAAACGGCGCTATATAAGTTAGCCAAATATTATTATTATCTTTATAAGATATCACGAGGCTTCGCAAGAATCACAAGCCTCATCTCAACCTGCCTCTGTGCAGCAATCGATAATAATATTGGTCAGTCGATGTTTGAAACCAATGGCTTTGAAAAACTATTAGAACGGAGGATGTGAAAGGATGAAAACTTGCGCGCAGGGGAACAATGCTTGTCTGTAAGAAGAAAGATCGCGGGCTTAAATCGTGCAAATAGACATCTTTACAAACCCTGTTTCCGAGTGCTAGGTAAAAAAATGGGGTGGGTAGGTACTATCTCTGCACTGCCGTTTCTTTTTTGCGCGACAATGACTTTCGTTCGTCAGTGAGCATAATTCATTTTTTTATGCCTACTTTTTAGAACACCTCAAGATCTACATGAGAATAACTCTTTCCGTTGCGAAGTTATGACTGATTCTTTGGTCGTGCAGAGTGAATTTCGAGGCGCTTATCTGACCCCCTCCCCGCCCGATAACGTAAGCGCACCATAACGCAACAGACAATGGTTTATTTTTTAGAATATACATGACACTAACTTGGCGCCACAACCCTTGGGCCACGAAATATATTTGAATATTTGGCGACAACAAAAGCGTTTCATCGCTATTTCTGGTGGGAACTTGTTATAGGAGCCTTTTTAAAAACGTTTTCACGTTAACAGGCATTATTGGAATGCGATCTAAAACCCCTGGTGATGAAAAAATTATCTAAATAATCACCCCTAGAAGGCGAAGTGAATTGTTTGATAAATTTAAACGGACGGGTGTCTGGCAAAATGATGCAGTAAGTGGTGCGAACATATGCGCAAACACATGAGGAAAAAAAGCGCGAACCAAGCAACCAATTATGGGATAGGAACGAAGCAAACCAATTGTGCGAAACGACGCTTGCGGTTGCTTCGTTCTTTTCTCGTAATTTGTGGCTCATGTGTATGCAAAGCATGGCCACACGACACAATTAAAACTACTATTTCAAATGGTGGTGGAAACACAAAAAATACGATTTAAATGATGTGTTTATGTTCATAAAACCTATTGGTAAGTAATTTATTTAGGTAATGTTCTGGAAGAGTCGATGAATCAAGGAGTATTTGCCAACACTGAGTTGTTTGGTGGTCCATACTCTGTGCCCACCCCTTCGAAGAAACTGCGTTAGTTAGTTAGTTAACACATAAAAAGGCGTAAGAAAGAGAAAAAGACTGTCGAAAGTGTCCACAATCCTAAATATGTGTTGTTCACCTCATCTCTAATATCGCCACTGATTGGCAAGTATCGCCAATGAAATGAAACATTGCGAAATTGCCCCTTAATTACGTACAAAACCTTAAGAACACTTTCTGACAAAAAAGGTGAATATTGAAAATATTTTGCAAATTTGTGAGACCACCCCTGCCATGAGAATTCTGCAAGGGAGTGCCCGTGGGAGTTTAGGTAGAAGGCAAATTATTTTAGAATCATTGATTTTCTTTCAGACAGATGTGACGAGACAACTTCCTCCGCAATTAGCGGTAGGGTAAGAAGCAATCTTGCGCACACCGGCAGAGTTTTCATTAAAAAAGCAGGTACGAATAGCAACCTATCGGGTATCAATATCCTCACACTAACCAGGGATCGCGGAACGTTACTGGGCGAAAACCATGAGTAGATAATATGGTTATTCCGTATTATCTACGAAACATTCGTGTCTATTATGTAGGACCGTCTCAAGATGCCTTAAATTGCGCTTTCGTCGGGGTGTTTCAAAATCTATCGCATTTGATGACCATACCTTGCGCTTTCGTCGGGGTGTTTCAAAATCTATCGCATTTGATGACCATACCTTGCGCTTTCGTCGGGGTGTTTCAAAATCTATCGCATTTGATTACCATCTAAACGACGAGCACCGCCAATATGTTCTTCCAAACCTTCCGCTATCCTTCAGTTTCACAACATACCCCAATTGGGAATATCATAGTCCCACCGGCTCCGGTTATTTTGTTCTGCTTGCCGGCTGATCATCTTACATATATATATATATAGACCTCATTTTATGTAGACCGCCTTTACCTGTCGTCGCTATTCTCGGATATTTTACACATTCGATATACATAGAATACATGCGCAAGTCACTATCCATCGTCGATATTGTTTTGACGTTTCATTTGATATCGATCAATTCAGCAGATAGTGATTATTGTTCAGTACGATAAGTAAAAATGCGATTCTATTCTCTTAAAACTGCCTTGAAGTATATGTCTTTCACATTGTCTGACCAATTGTCGTACGAATACGGTCCATAGAAAACACTTTCGATACACATTTTTTTAATTTAATTTTTCATTCATATCATATTCAAGTGTAATAAATATAATGAAAATTCTTAATTGACAATGGATCCAAATTAAATGTTATAAATGAGTTAAATAAATATTAAGTCTTAAGTGTAAACAATATTGTTGTTTCAAATTATAGTAATGAATTTTAATTTAATGTAGTGTGATTTGTTGAATAATATTTTTTTTCAATTGGAGAAGCGAATTAAATACTTACGTGTGGTAAAATGAGTCGTGTGTGATGAACGAAAAAAGGGGTGTAAGGAAAATGTTTTTTTTTTCGAAAATAATGTGACCTTACTGGGGTACCCCATTCTAAGGTCACATTGTACATCGTTATTTGTGTAAATTATAAATTTGGTCTAGTTTTTTAGTAAGCTAATTTTTTTATGTAGTGTTTTGTAAGCTTGTCAAGATAAGAAGAAAATTATAAAGCGAAATAATAGAAGAAAAACATAACATTAATAAAGAAAAATATGTAGTGTAAAAACAAGAAATAAAAAAAATAACGTTAATCTTGATTCTGCGTAAAATTAATAATGTAATATCTACAATAATATAATGTACACTTCTCTTCCAACCACAAGCTAATGCTTCTATGGAAGTTTTGTAATTGTAAACCTTATTACTTAAATGTACTTTTTCCTTTTAAATAAATAAATAATACAAGTAGATACAAGTACAAGTAGATGTTTGACGTAAAACTGAATGGTAGAAGTCGAGGACGCCTGAGGAATACGTGGCGCAATGAAATGAAACAAATACTTTAAGTTTATTTATTTTTAGGAATAACTTTATTGAGTAAAACCTCAAATTGTAATATTTAAATATTGAAGACAATATTAGTGATTACTAAACGAAAATCTGAAACAGAAAAATCAGAAAACGAAACGGTCAGTTGGTAGAGCACTGTCCCGGAAAGACAAGGGTCCTGGGTTCGAGTCCCAGATGTGACCGTTTCCTTTTCAGTTTCAGTTTCCTCTATACTATTCACAACCCTGAGCAACACCGGGTAGACGTCAGCTAGAAACTTGATAAAATATTAAAACAGGCCGAGAATTAGCGTCATTAAAATTTGAATAAAATCAAAATGGTGACCAAAATGGATATCAAATGAAAGCAGTTTGAACCACCCCGACCTAATTGAACCCAATGCATTCAATTATATGTATGTATGGAAACGGACAACAGTTAGCAATGTGCCGCGACGTATCATAGGATCCCTGCCAGGGGAGCGTAAGGTCAAGGTTCCCCCCCCCTCCCTCAGGGCCATGATACAGCCACTATAAACTAGATCGATCCGAGCGACAAATTTCCATCCATAACGCTGCCAAAATTAAATTATTCAAATAACCTACTTATAATGTGCGTGTAATTTGTACTGTGGACCGGTTCCAGGTGGGATGGCAGAAGACGGCGGGAGGGGGTTGGAGAGGGGCAAAAGGGTCCGCTCTGCACGCGGCTCCAGCGGCCCCAGCCCACATTACAATGCAACGGGATTTCTCCAAGAGAAACGGGTCAGCGGGCTCTCGGCTCTCGGGTGTCCTGGCACATTCAACAATGCGATTTATGCACACACTCGCGTCAAATAACGCACACTCTTGTACTTTTAACGATTATATTTGGGCCGTTAAATTTCAAGCGGCAACCTTCCTTTTGACAGATGTCAATCATTATTGTCAGGGTCGTTCTCGAGCCTAATGAGCACCCTCGTGCAAATATATTGGCGTGCTGCTGGGCGCTGGGCACTGCTGGGAGCTCCGCTATGACTTCTCGCTCTTTCTCAGGATGACGCATGTATCGGAAAGATAAGTTGCAATGGATATCTCAGCGGCAGAACTATTAGAACACAACCTTGAGTTCTAAGAGTTTAGTCTTCTGTGGGGTTAACTTTGAAGGGTAACGGGGGAGTAGAAATCCATCATAAGGTATATACATGTACATACGTTATATTTATACAGGGTGACGTTCCATTTTATACATTCAATCAAGAAAACAAAATCTAGATAAAAATTTCGAATACCTATTAATTATATTTGTCCCTCTTTCGTTAAAAAACAATAAATAGGCGTGGGCGAGACTATAAATGCCTTTCAAGAATATAACTTCTGGAAGGTACCAATACATACAAAGTACATGAAACTATGTATATATGTATTGTTTCATAGAGCATTTAAACAAACGAAGTATTGAATTCCGTCTAAACTAAAGTCTAAACTTTAACTTTAGGGCTGACCTCTAATTGCGCGATCTACACAGGGTGTTAAGGGACGTACTAGACTTACTACTAATGATTCCTGATATTATTTGTAATAAAAAATTGAAACGAAAGTTTGGTCTTCGGTGACATTTTTGATGTTTCTTTTAGTACTAAAAAATTTTTTTTTTCTGTAGATATTGGACAGTTAGGGCGGGTGAGGGGTTGACGGTTACTCGGCTGAGTGACAGGTGATTATATTTTCGTTCGTTTGAAACGATGTAAAAAAGTCACCGGAGATCAAAATTTCAAAGTAAAAAAATTTACATTACTTTTACTCCAAATAATGCCAGGAGTCCTTGGTTAAAGTAAGTCAAGTACATCCGTAGCACCCTATCGATATAAGACAAACTACATTACCAACGCTATTATAATTTGTAGCATTCAACAAAGTGCTCTAATAGATTCTAAAAATGGAGTCAATAAATATATCAATAGTACCCCCAAACTTGTTGCCCAGATCATGCATCCTATTGGTTAGTGAGTATGTCTGATAGTTGATTGTGTATGTATTCCAGAAAAATGTTACACTTTGTCTTGTCTTGTGTGTTAAAATTTAATAGTGGCAACGATGGCAGGACCGTCAATTAAGTTGTTAATGAATCTGTGTAACACAACCAGGTCCGACATAATTCTCCTGTCAGACAGTGTTAAGGGCCCACTATTCGAATTTCATCCAATTTCCGACATACTTTCCTTAAAATTTTGAAGTTTTTAAGCTCTTAAAAAAATATATGTTATTCTTTAAGATAGTATCTATTTGTTCCAAAAGCCGAAACGGTAATTATTTGAAATTCCCTCGATAGAAATAAATCGCAAAGTATGCTCCGAAAAATATTATTAACACGTTTATTTCTGTTATTTTACAAGTTATATGTATGAAAAAAATCACAATGCTTCTTTTAATGCTACTCAATAGACCCCAAAAGTGATTTTTGCTATTTTTGAAATACGCCGTGATTTATTAAACATTTTCACAACTGTCGCTTACGCCTATTGCTTTTAAATCATATTTATTATAGCGCGCTCGCTCCGACTTGAAGATTAACCTATCTTCTTTGAAAAGTTCATTCGCCAACTCGAGGGCTTTGGGGGCAGACATGTCGTTCAACGTTCTATGATCTACAGACGTGCGATTACGTGCAAATATTTGAATCTATAAAGATAATTTTTACGCGTGTAAAGTTTATGAGTTAATAAATATTGTTTTTTCAAAGATGGGAAATACACGAAAGATATCCCGTATTTCAAAGAAAAAATGATATCTCATAAAATTATATCCTATCTAATAGGTGAGAAGAAAAAAATACAATTTTTGATTTATAAGCTTATATTTATTATAAACGATAATTTACTATAAAAATTAATAATTCATATTTTTATTTATGTATTGTGTAGTAAAAAGTTATAAAAATTATTATTTTATTTTTTTCAGAATACGATAAACGATAATTTATTATAAAAATTAATTATTATTTTTATTTATGTATTGTGTAGTAAAAAGTTACAAAAAATTTTATTTTATTTTTTTCAGAATACGTACTTTGGGAAATAAAACTAATTCCAAAACATTAGAAATTACAGGGCAAGTTCTTATTAATTCACAATGCAACGATGTCCGAAATATAATATAATATGTAATAATAATATACGGGCCATCTGTTTCAAATAACAATACTCGAACGTGGAATTCAGAATAATAATGAACATGCGAGCGAAAGAAGCTATTGAAAGTTCTGAAACTGTGGGGAATATAATTTAATAAAATAAAATACTTTTTTGTTTTAAAACCACGATATTTATTAATTTAAGAACCGACCGGTTTCGCTTTACTTAAGCATCATCAGGGTACAAATTAATACTAAACAAGAAGTACATAATGTGTGCATATATATAACAAAATATAGAGGGAGACAACATGATACAAATATAAGCAACACAAAGACGGTCATAAAATACATTAACATAAGTGCACAAGTAATGGAAAACCCGCTAGATAATTATGTAGACTAATGGGTTATACGAATAAATCGGGAGAAACAAAACATCAATAAAACCTCAATAATAACGGTTTTTCCGAATTCGCAAATCATTTGATCGATAGCTTGCCTTCCTGAATAAATCTAATTTTATTTAATCATTTACGGCCAAGATATTTTTGACAATGGTGTGTTTTTATCTTTCTGTATTCCAATCATTTAGCTTTGCTTCTAGGGTTGTGCCCCAGTATTGCTTTTTGGAGACTGTAAACGGATCTCTCGGCATTTAATGAAACTGCAGCAGAACAAAGGCTGTTGCTATATTGACGTTCATGGTATGTTTTGCTCAGATTGACGATAAGGTTTCCAGATCCGCATTTCGCTCGAAGCATGTTTAGGGTAATAAGTTTATAGTTTAGGGTTCTTTCACCGTATTTATGGGAACATTTCAGAACCACCAATCTTTCATTTTGAGTGAATCTTGTGTTTGTGATTAAATTATATTTGACGATTTAAACAAATAATATTTAGAGAAGTTAAAAATAAAATTGAAAGTTCACTGAAAGCTTAAAACTATTAAAAGTAGTAATTTCATAAAAATGTAAATAAATAGAGCCCCTTTCACATTTTAGAATGTAATTTTATGTTGCTTACATGTTTTATTACTCTTTATAATTATTGAATTGTTTAAATGAATAAATAAATAATTACAAAAAAGTCTTCTGATTTGTAAGTCCTCAGGAAGCACTAAGGATCTTTCTATCTATCTTTATAATATAATAAATTTGATGAGCATAAAAATGTAAACGTGTATATAATTTATATAAATGTACAAAAGTAGATATTACACGTGTATAAATATTATATTGCGCATATTATACAAGATGTCGGGGGTAAAGTGCACAAACTTCGGGAGGTGATTCTAATTGATAGTACAAGTAAAAAAGAAAAAAAAACTTTTTTTGGAATTCCAACGTTTTAAGATAGTTTTCGAGTAAAAAAGTTTAAAACCTTATTGATGTAAAAATATATTTATTGATTTTATAAAAGTTATAAATTACTTTTATAAAAGTGAGAATAGTATTTTAGTAAAGTAAAGTAATTTTTATACCTATACAAATAACTTTCGTAAATGTTTTTTGTAAAATTAAAAAAAAAAATAATTAATTAAATCCGTAATAAAACCCATATTTTGAGAACCATCTTCATTTCGACTTCCTTCTCATTTGGTCGGTGCATTATTACTCTAAGGTCGGTGCTAACTAAAAATGGTTCTGTTTTTCTAAAATTGCAATAGATGTCGGTAATTTAATTTCATAATCCCCAAAATTATTCCTAATACGAATTCAGACACCTCTGTCGGATTCTTTTAACACTAAATTTTGTGGGTGTTGCCCAAATCTAAATTCTTTACGCGGAAAGCGGGCCCTTAATAGATGCAATTGATTCACCAAACTGTCATAATTAATGTATTCTATTGGATTTCTGAGCTTAAAATTTACGTTAGTAATAAATTTCTGCTGAACTCTTTCTATATTGTTAGAGTGGACTTTATACAAAGGGGGACCAAATAGGTGAATTATATTTCACTTGACTTTTGACTAATGAAATATAGAGGGTTCTCATACAATCTAAAGACTATCTTTGGGCCTCTTCTGAACAAAATCATATACCTACTAGAAATAGAAAAGTACAGAAGAGTTCATGCGTTACCTTTATGTGAAATAATATGTTTAATATGGTATTACATACTATCAATTCAATTAGCCACCCTTCTTCTTAATAAGAATGATCAATTTCAATACCTTAGAAGCCAGTCGAAAAATATTTTTAGGTGAACATTTTACTAATTTAATCTGTGGAAATATACTTAATCCACCTATGTTGAAAGAGGTAAACTTATATGTATCTAACAGGTATACTCGTGGGAGATCACATGAACTTTTTTGTGCTCCGAAAGCGAGCGTCGTCGCTCCGAAGTGTACGTGTATATAAACGTGATAGTTTGTTGTAATGCCCATAATATTTTATTTGGTCTAGCCATTTTTACAAAAGATATCCACACTAAATTGTACATGGCCTTCAATAGATCCACATTTTGTCCATTCGACTATTGGTCCGTTCGTCCGAGGAGCAAAATACCACATAAACAAGATTCCCACGGGGTAGGATGCACAGCTTGAGTGTGAAGCTGTGGAAAAGAGGACATTTTAAGACATTATATTTCAATTGAAAATGTGGAAAACTCGCGAAGAATTTTCCCTGATAGTCTGCACGGAGTACGGAGTTGACATAAAATAATTCATTTTAGATAGGTACCTACCTACCATGTGGCCATAATAGGGTGTGACATTATATATATGAAATGAAAAAACACACTTTGTAATACACCACTTTTTTTTTAATTAAGGCGAAGCTTAATGCTAAATCACTATTTTGATTAATCTTTATAACGAATTGGTGTACATTATGAATACCAAAAAATATGCTTTACTTAAATTTAAGGTTTTCCTATCGATTTGCTTGAGTACTATACAAATAAAAAAATAAATTACTCAATAAAAAATATAAATCAAACTACTACAAAAAATATTTTTTCAATAGAAATGTATGAACGCATAAAGGAAACAACTTTTAAAAAATACAGTTTTATAGCTAAAATTATATGTGACAGTTTCACTTGATTAACTTTTTTTTTCTTATAAAATTATGTACAAAATAAGTAAAAACCACTTATTTGCTTGAAATCGAAAGTTTCTAGACTCCGTTTGTCAAGCGATTTTAATTCCTATCACCTACGATATGGTATACCAAGAATATACATATTTTTGGCTTGTAGCTTCCTCTTAATAACAGGCAGCCAACCAGGTTTCGCTTTTATCAAGCTTCACCAGAGCTATTATATTAACTAATTATAATTACACATATTATATACATAAGAAAATACAACGAGAGAAAGAGATCTTTAGTGAAGAAAACAGCTTATTGGTGACAGAAAAAGATACAAATTGAAAAGAGGGAGACAAAATACTACAGAAGGGTAGGTAGGGTTAACGGAACAATTTAAATATGGGACTATCAGTTAAATTTATTTCATTATTTATTTTGAGTGAGTTATTATTGCCGGCTCGGAAGGGTTGTATCAGAGAATTTGAACAATTTCAAAGGTAATCTTAAGAAAAATTGATAGTTCTATTCAGGTTCTGTTATTATTTTAGTTTTGTCAAGTAACTGGTCTATAATGATATAATAAAAAAACTTGATTAGAACTTTCACCGAACCCGACAATGATTTGAAAATAGATGATTTGTTCAAATTCTATGAAACAACAATCCTTAGGCTTCTAAACTTACATTAATGAAATTGATGTGTATAGTATTAACACTCAAGTTAATCTTGTTCACAGCATACGTAAATCAAGGTTTAGTTTTTACTATGTGGAGTATTTCTTTGAAGGAAAATGATTCGTTTACCATACAATCGCATTGTACAAATATTTTTTAACATTTGAATATCCACACGGAGAAAAATGGGTATTTAATTTTTTTTTTTAAAGAAAGACAAACTTTACTGGGTTGCGAATAACCTGACAATATTTGAAAATTTCTTACTACCACCACAGGAAGCGGAAAATGTTGCTTGTATTAAAAGAATATATACATTGTGCGTAGCGCTAAAACTCAGAAACAAGTCCCGGTACAATCAAGGGAGTTATATGGTGTGGTAGCCCTCTATCCCCCATCCATGAAGTAGGTTCCCGTTTTACCTCAAGGGCGTGCTTTTGAAGATATAAGAGCTGGAAGTTTCACTCTCTAGAAGTTTCTAGAACATTCCAGAACATCCCGGAACATTCTGGAATGTTGTGGAATGTTCGGGAATAGTCTGGAACGTTCGGGAACATCCCAGATCATCATGAACTAAAAACGGGATTACAGGCCATTTCTTGATAAACTTTTAGTAAATTCGTAATCGTGACAATACATTGGTTTCTCTAAATAGTATCAATCAGTGAACGAGAATAGTAGTGAAGTTCATTAAATAAGAAAATGTCCTTACATGCGCACTATCCGACGTAATTACAAGTTTTAATTTCATTCAATGATTTTTTGACCAAAATTTTTGAATCCCTTGTTCTCGATTTACTTTATCCATTATTACTAAAAGTAATAGATACTATTCGTTACTACACGGAGAATAATGAGTATTACTTATTCACTTAAAATTATTTGTAATCCGGTTAAAAACGAGATTGCAGGCCTTTAACGAATTAACAGGTTTTTCTTAAAAACTTTTAGTAAATTACGAATATATTATCACAATGTCGGAACACGTGTTCATGAAAATCATAAGATATATTTTCAAGGCAAATGCACGTGAAATAGGATTAGAGGATGCCATAGTCTCACTGGCTCCAGACGGCTGGGAGTAAGTGGGACTCTATTTCACATTTAAAAAAATATGGTTTAACAATGTCCGTATTTTCATAATTTTGAAAATTGATCGATTTTATATTTATATTTTACCAGCTGACGTGTACCCGACTTTGCTCGGAGGTATGAATAGTTTGGAGTAAAATTTGAACCAAACATAAGTATTTTACCGTATGTTAGTATTTGTTTCACTTGATCGTGCAATGCCTTCTTCGGGCGTCCCCGACTTCTGCTATTAAAACTACTCTCTAAACAATCCTGGCACTGATAAGAACAAACTTTTAATTTTTTTGCGAAATTGGTCCAGTAGTTTTGAGTCTATAGGGTACAAACAAAAAAACATTAATTTTATATATAGATATATTCACCATCAAAATGAATGAATTCACAACGAAATTCAAGGACGGCTATCTCTAATCTCTACTACATTTTTTTTTAAATTACCAAAGTTAACAGGTTAACTTTGTTTTCATAATATATTTCTGACTGTATATGATTTAGGAGGGGTTGTTTCTCAGAATATGAACAATTCATCAAATTTAAAGGTTGATTTTCAAGTTCTGTGAAGGTTCTATTCAAGTTGTTTAAATATGTTACCTGCTGAAATTAAAAACTGTGCCCAAAACAAACAATTGGTGAACTTACTGAAAGAATTAATTTGTATTAGCTTAAAATGATATATTATTCGAAAGACTTTTGAAATTGTTATTTACGTTTTTCATAATTTTCTTTTGCTATATTTCTGTAAAATTATTATTTTTTTTGTTTTATACATATAATTGTAAAAATGTAACTGTAATAAGATTTATAATGTAAAGAATTCGTTTGACAAACTGCTAAAAAGCAGTTTATCGGGGCCTTTTTGCCTCATATTTGTAAAGTGTGTAATATAATTAAAAAAAAAAAAATTAAAAAATTCAGTTTTATGAAACAACTGGCCAATAATGAAATAATAACAGAACATGAATAGAAGCTTCACAAAACTTGAAAATCAACTTTGAAATTTGGTGAATTGTTCAAATTCTGTGAACCAACCCGTACTTAATCCACTAACTTTTTAGCTTCCGAAAACAAAGGATATTCGACCATTATTGCGGTGTTACTATTGTACTGACATAGGCAATATTTTATCCCAGATTCGAAACAGGGGCCCCTAGTTTAAGAACCACTGGTGTAAAAATCTTCTTTATAGTAAGAGGAATTGCCTTCTGAGTATTGCAATCAACATAAATTATTACAATATGTAAATTATAATATATTTAAGTATGGTGTAACTATACTAGGGAGTAATGCACACATCGCGAAATGGCTATTAGGTAATTAATTTTATTCTACCTCTGTTTCTTATATTCACGTACCCAACCTTTTTATAAAATTCTTCTATCGTTTCGAAAAAAAATATATATCTTAACAATAAATTTTATGTGATTTTTTTTCTAATTACACTCTCATTTTAGCTGCAATCAATTTTACGGATGATTTCTTTGCATTATATTTCCTAAATTTAATTTAATTTCCATTTCTTCTTTAGAAAAACGCAGAAAAGACTGATCTAATTTGCAAATTCAAAATTATCAACAGTATTACTGACACACCTGCTTTGTTGCAACTCATCCAGTTCAGCATCCCTTCCCGTAGACTCCGAAATAAGGAATTGCTGTTCCTCGATCAACATTCCAATAATTATGGGTACCATTCTCCTCTGTCCAGAATGTTGAAACTTGTCATCTCACCGTCAAGTCAAAGCAATGAATTTTTTGGTGTATACCTAAATGAATTTCGACAGTCGGTACGTAATGCGTAATTTTTAAATCCCTTTAAACCAGAGGTTCCCAAAGTGGTCTATATGGACCCCCAGGGGTCGATATCGGCTTGCTGGGGGTCTATGTCAGCGATAAAAAAATTTGGGAGTCCACGAGATTCAAATGGGGTACATACGAGCGGACCCCCATTTACCTCAACTCAATATTTAGGAGTTCCGTAAATGACACAATACACCTAACACAAATAACACAGTTTACGTAATACTAATAATACACTGAGAAATTACTTATTTGATATTTGTATGTTTATATATCATAAAGTTGTTTATTGAGGTATATAAATAGAGTCTACCTTCCTTTTCTCGTCAGAATTAATATATTGAACCAAAACATTGCACATTGGAAGCCGCGAATTTTCCTAGCTCCCCCACTTGTTTTTGAAAAACGTCCAGAGTAATAATGACTTTCAACATTTAGATGTACTTCACACAGACTTAGAAACTAAGTTTGAGGACATTTTAACTGTGGAAAATGTCATTTTGAAGAATCGGATATCATATGACAAGAAGAACTGATCGGAATAATCGCTAACACATGAACTTAAGTGGCAGTTCTGTAGGGCCAGCTACAGAAAGAAATTCCCGTTGCTTATCCTGCTCCATTTTCATTTGGTGTAATAACTCACAAGGGCGCCCCTATCTGCACAATACAAAAACAGAGGAACTATATCGCCACCGGTTGTAGGGCAGGCAAGGGAAGGGAATCTTTTTACAAAAAAAAAATGATCATCACATTAATAGTTTTAGGAAAATTCAATATTTGGCAGGCAGGGGGTCTAGGGAAAAAAAATTGACAAGTGGTCTACGGGGCAGTTTGGGAACCTCTGCTTCTTCCTTCATTGTAATTGTGATTGTAACACTTGTCTTGTAACACTTGTAATTGTCTTCCATCTGTACTTTTTATATTATATATATGCTCTCCTTAGACTGCCAACTCTGTTTCTTATTCGTGTAAAAAAATATGAAATTGGTAATGGACCATTTGTCCGTAAATAAATAAACTAATAATCAGACTTTCTGACTTCAGTCAACCCTTGCATCAATTACTCCAAATGAGTGTACATTAATTTGTCAGACTGAGTATCTGGTAATACCTCCATGACGTCATCGTTCAAAAATATTGAATATTTATAATACTTTCTAGCTTGTATGGGGTGAAACACAGTGCGGCGCTGGTTACGAAACTGCGAGGAAATGGTTATTTAGTTAATTATTATCAAGTAATTATTAATTACCATATGTACCTACCTTTATATTGGTGAATAATGTAAGAAAATAAAAGAAAAGTAACAGTAGAAGAAGCGGGGACCCCCGAGAAAGATGAATGAAGTGTGCGTGTGTGTGCATGTCAAGGCAGAGTCGTATGGCAGTCCATAATAATAATCATAAGTTTAGTGTCATTTATTCAATTGACTTTTTTTTTTATATAGTGGCATACAGATCTCCGGGCCAAAAGGGCCCCATTCTCTTTCATCATGAGTTTAAATTGGGTTGTTGGAAATTATGATTTAGTTTTTGTGAAAATTTATTTGCAATGGTACATGGCTGCAGTTAGGGGGGTAATTTACGTAGGATTTGTTTCGGTTTTTTTTAAATTTAGTTTTGTCGTTTACACTGGGCGAGACAATTGATGGACGCGTTTTTATGGGTTGGAATGTCAGAGTAAAAAGATTCCGCGAGACTTAAGATGTGGTCTTTAAGGAGAGGGACTTCAGAGTCCCGGTGAAGCTGGGAAATCCACATCCACTTCCAGGACAATGCGAATGGCTTTATTTTGGAATGTTTGTAATCTATTTAATTGGGTTTTTTAAGCGTGCGCCCAGATTGGGCTTGCGTAGGTTACTTTTGGTCTTATCGTGGATTTGTATATTAAAAGTTTATTTCTTGGAGATAATTTCTCGTTTCTTTTGCATATCATAGGGCAAAGGGCTGCAAGGGGTTCACTTCAAGTGCGCTTTACTATAACAAACTTAAGAACGGTAATTTATTAGTGGTCAGTTCGGTAGTCGGTAATATTACTGGTAATGTTCTTAACATTATTCCTACAATGTGCCTTAGCCAATACAGATCTAAAATTAAATCACTAAATACACTGTTTATACAAAGTGATGACAAAACTTAGAGTAACAATAACAGCAGGACAGGACAAAACAAGAATATTAAAACTAAAACATAATATAAAACAGGAGGCAGTATGTGCTCAGAAATGAGAATCTTAGGTACAATAAGGAGGCAACCGAAACCAATACCGAAACCATCCTCTCTGCCTACCCGTGGGGAAACGGACTAAATAATTAAATATTAACTTTCATTTTGGGGGCTTTTAGTAAAAATATACAATAAATATAAATTTCATTATTTTATTTTTTTACATAACTGTTCCAGTTACAATATTTTGTATATTTAGTGATAAATATTAAAGATGTCCACTTACAAAGCATGATTATTTGCTTCCATTTGTATTCTGGGCAATTAGTGGTTTTGGTGGATATTTATTTATTTATGTTATTTCTTTTCTTATACATACATATTACAGATGATTACAGTTTAAATAGATAATAATCTCCAATAATACAAAAAAAATGTTCATAATTAGTAACAGTATGTAAATAAGTTAGTATTTATAGTAATATTTTGTGAACACCTTACTAAGAGAACTTGTACTGAGATGTTCGCATATTTTTGATATGGCGTTATTCTACCGTCAAAATAAATTTTAGGTAGGTACCGTATTAATATATGCGGCGACTTTTGAATTGGGGGGAGGGGGGACTTTGATTATCGCCAAGGGCGTACATAAGGGAGGGGGTTTAGGTTGTCCAAACCCCCCCCCCCCACAATCATCACAGTGTTGTGTAGGAAAAAAGACTATAGTACTCATATACCTATTACATTCCTGTAGAATACAACAATACTATTTGCACTAACTCTTTTATAAATGTTTTATAAATAATAAGCGGTGGTAAGTAGACGTCCCTAGAGGTTCTGATAATTTTTTGAACCCAATAACTGGAAATTATTTGTGAGTTAATGGTAATTAAATTTTGCTCTGTATACTGTGCAAATATGACGAAATAAAAATAAAAAAAATATATAAAAAAAGTATTGTCATGGGCGTAAGTAAACTCAAATTACAAACGTCTGATTTATGTTGAAATAAAAAATTGTTCATTAATTTATTTAAATTTCTACCAAAAAATATATTTTTTAAATGTTTTATTTTATATCTCATTATATTGAAACAGTAGGTAGGGTAAGGTTATTTTTTATGAATTAATTAATTAACTCGCAAAAAAATGCTAAAGTTGCCTCTAAAATCATGTTAAATTTAATTATTTAATTATTTTATAATTAAATTCACATATAATTACTGTAGCACATATCGTTATACATATTTGCTATACCTTTTGGTTAAAATAATAATTGTTCAGTTTGGTCAAGCATTTTGTCCTCAAATCCAAATTTTATTATTGTTTGAAAATGGCCGTGCAGCCGTTCCTCTTAATTTTGACGGTCATAGTGCTTTCATCAGACGAGCATTATTTGCGAATCTTCACATTTCTCACACGATCATACATTGTTTTACAACATGTACGTCTCAGGGATCTTATTTATACAGGATTCAGCCTCTTGTCTTCATGCCTCACTACCATAATATCAGGTAGGTACCAGCACTACATTGAGGACTGGCAGCTTCGCTTCTTTGGACAATTTTTGTTAGCGCAACTGTGTTCGGTCCTCCATTTGAAGTTTCTTGTTTCCTCTAAAAGTTTATATAACAAACTTAAACAATGCAAGTATTTTTATGTACGGCACCCTTGAGGTGATGCTTTATAAAAATGGCTTTATACGAATTAGCCAATTATTAATAATAAACTCTTTGAAAGGAGAATAGAGGTAGGTACCTAGATATTATTGTTTATTTGTCCCGGCGTGAGTGTATTGTCCGCAGCGAGTGAGAGCGACGGGCAGGCACGGCCCCGAGCAGCGGGTGCCGGGCTGCGTGCACGCGTCGCGCGAGCCGAGCGCCGGGAGGGTCGGCCCCCTCGCGCCGGGCCCTCGCTTGCTCGCTAGTGTGCGTACAGTGCCGGCGCGGGGCCTCCGGCAGGAGACGCGAGGCGTGCCGGCGCGGGCCGCGCTGCCATACTCTTGCGGCGACTGTACCGGCGCGCGCTCCCCCCGCCTCCCCGGTGCCCTCCCCGCTGCCAAACTCCGTCTTCTTGCTGCCCGACCGTCATACGATACGGACGTATCGCGCATCAATTTTTCATTCCTGCACCCATCTCCGGCGAATTCTTTTTTCTGAACACATTCTGCCCTTCCTCGATTGTGCCCGAGTTTTTTCATAAGTCGGAACGGTCCCCGATTAAGTTAATTGCGACAGAGTTTTCTCTGGAACACGTGTATTCCCTACCGTGTAAGGGTTTTTGGCGGCAAGGTTTTCGCGGCAATCGTGTAACAAAAGTGGTTGTTTGTGATAATTTCGCCAAGTTTAAAAGTACTTTGATTGGAAGACAGTTGTCCTAGTGAATCGCATCTGTTCAGTGTTTCTGTGAACGAGCATCTTTAGCAGATGTCCAATAACATGGAGCAGCAGTTCGATCTAGGCTTGTCTCAGGAGGGCCATGATCAGATCTTCGAGCCCGAAGACCAGGAGACCCAAAGGTACCTTTCCAGTTTATTGTGGCCTAATTGAGATTAACCAGAGTGCGGAGGCGTGGGCGGCTGCGTGGAGCCGGCGTGACCCGCCATGTGTCGGCTATTCGCTGCTGGCACTGGTGCAGCCGGGGCACGCCGCCTTCACCGGCCGCCGGCTCCTATTCCCGCCCGCCATGCTTTACAATTACAATTCTAGTAGCTCTAGTAAAGTCAAGGAATGCCGACGAGCGCCGTGAATGTAGCTGCTAGCGGAGTAGCTCAACAGGGCGGACCAGGGGGCAAATTTGTCGTCAACAAATGTTTTTTGCTGATCTTTTGACATGAACCATTTTTTTTCATATTGCTCAAATATTACCACAATCTATTATTATTTGTACGTACACAATTTGAAAATCGATCATTATCCGTATTTTAAAATCATTCCATATTATATTCCCGGCTCGTGCTAGTCACTGTGATAAGACGCCGTCTGGCAAATCTCACACGAGTAGAGAGATAGAAGCGGCTCACGCGAGCCGCGGGGATGTTGATAGAAATCGTGTGCCCCTTTTTGCCCGTTCTCACAGATGAAAACAACAAGTATGACGTACGCCATCGCCATTGTACCTACGTGAAAGTATCGCACGCTCCCATTGGGCGGACACGCCCCTCGCCCGGCGGCCGGGCCTCATTGGCCGGCGCGGATATAGAATTCAATTATTGAGATATTATTTTAGGGGATGTCAAGGTGCCCCAAGTGGGGCCTGCTGGCATCGAACGGGAGACCCAAGGTTGCCCTTCAGGGCCTTAAACTCGCAACTAAATATGCTCATGTTGAAGCAGGGTGAAGGCTTTTAACAAAACCGCGAAACTCATTTTTAAATGCTTTTCCTCTCTGGGTCAGGTCTTTCAAGCTGATAGTGGAACTGACATATATTCATAAGTAGCTTCTGCCAAAACTTGACCAAACCTTACCCTCCCGTTTCTTGTGTTTACTTGTCAGTTGTAGTAATTGCCTACTGTCCACCGCTGACACAGGTCGCCGAGCCTTTAGTTTTATTGGCAGGCAAATTTCCACATTCTTGTCAGTCTTAATTTGATTGATTTCCGGTGAGAGACGGTTGTCAACTTACCGAAGTCAATAATGTAATTTATCCATCGAAAGATCCGGCGTGGTTGAATCACACTGTAGTAGTACATTATCTTACATTTGTGCAATATCTTACATTTGTGCAATTTGAATGAGAATAAAGTGAAATAGAAAAGTTACGGGTAAATATTTACGTAACCGCCGCATTTTATGCACAGATTATGGAAATTACAATTAAAAGTGAGGCGTTAAGGTAAATATTTGCCCAAGAAATGTAGAGAAAATAGACGAGGCAAGATATACAACTAAATTTAATAAATAATACACATTCATTCATACCTTTTGGTTCTGGGCCGTTTAGCACGAGCTCCATTCCGGTTAAACTCCGTTAACAAGCTCAATCTTATTTGCACGAACTCAAGTTCGCAAAAGTAAGCATAATACGTTAAAACGGCAAAATGTTACATATACCGCGCAAACGGCTTACACACACGTTAATTTGCGCTAACTAAATTTGCTTTAATTTGCACAAGTAAGCATGTACAAAGATTTGGGTTGCGTACACTCCAAATGATTGCGACAGGTTTGCACCAACCAGTTTGCACAGGTTATCTTGCGCGTTTGTACGGGGGCGGGGAGGCACAAGCTTATCTGCACAACACAAGCTTAAGCGTGTGATAGGCCCAGTGTGATCACAGTGTTCTGTGTTTGCGCAAACTTTTGCATAAACCGTTTAGACCACAGACATAGGAATTAATAGACGAGAAGATAATGGCGAGGGGTAAAATCAACTGTTGAAGAACGAAGGGAGTAAGGCTGACTGTGATTCGTCAATAAACCAATCTGACAGTAAATAGGCATCTCGCATTATAATATCACCATTTACTTCTTAAAAGTAAAACCTGCTTTTGAATGAATAGACATTTTTACATGGGAGCGCAAATTACTCGCCACGTTATGAAAAAATTTGCGAAGTCCAAATTCGGCAAAAAAATTCGGTTCTATTTTCAGAGCCGAATATTTCGTTTAAGTATTTAGTTAAGACACTTTTATAAATGTTCATAATTTACTTCCCAGCAACCAACCAGCTGTGTTTCGCGTCCAGACGTTTCTCGATGTGATAGTATATGTTTCTAAAACTGATCTATATTATACGATGTGAATATGCTTAAAATAAAGTAAAATAATGCTTAAATATAGAATGTAATACGACAATTGGGTTTATTCTCTTTTTCACATCTATTTTTACAAGTTTTCATAGTACAAGTCAACATTTTGCCGTGTTATTTCGTAAAATGAACCGATGATGCCTCGACCATAGTTCGCACAAGAATGATGACGTCACGTTTTCAAATTTCACTTGAGGCCATACGCGAGCACAGCCGGCTCCAATGCAACCGGTATGGGGAGTGGGGATAATACGCTTTTAATCACTTAGGGCAGGTCTACTAATATTCATATGTCTATGGTTTAGACGGACCTTTACACTTGCCTTTGCTCGGACCTTTACACTTGCCTGGCTTCGTATATCGCCATCCATTTAAATTTTATAATGATGATGAAACACATGTATTTGAAATATAAGGTCCCACGAAACATGCCCACGTCGGTCGGAATGGTATGGATGTAGTTAGAAGAAAAAGTACGACTAATGAGAAGAAAGTTGAAATTAAGGCGATGCCATACGTAGTAATGCAAAATCATGTGTTTTTGCTTTGAAAATTTGGTCGCCTAGAAATGTTTCAGATGCTTTAATTAAATATTGCGAGTAGAATACATCTTGGCCTTTGAAATAATCGAGTATTTTTTAGATAAGTCTTTTTATAAGCCCAGAAAAAAATAATGTATAAGGCCTATGAAAATTTCTTTAAAGTTCAAAATCTCCTACTTACGAACCCATTTTCGGTTATGATTTTGTTGTATAATGTGGCAAATTAAGTTATTTATAAAAAGATCGAAAAAAAAAAAAACCTATTTATGCCTGAACATCAACAAAATAAAATAAAAGGCACTTTTTGACCATGTTTTTTTCTTGCATAAATCAAAACAGGCGGATGGTGTTAAGCGGGAATTTAAACCTTATCGCCATTTACGTAAGGGTTGTTGTTGATAGCGGCTCAATTTAAAATATTACACGACGTAGTGCATCGCCTTAAACATTAGAACACGTGTTGGCCACGTGAAGCGCCGACCTGTAACAAGTTACAGTGGCGAGGGACAGTGTTTTGGTCCTGTTCTGTTCGATCCCTCCAAATGCATTTCTTCTCGAAACACTACTAAACCGGTATTATCGGTTGACTCAACAAAACAACAACAACAATAATAATCTCATGTCCAAATTTCAGGTATTTTCACTTTTTGGTATATTCCTTCATAAGGGATAAGAGAGTCCATAAACACCTTCAAGTATACTCGGGTGGTCTTCAGTATAGTATACTTGATGGGTGTATGGCCGGCCCGAAAAAGAGGCGCATAGATGGTTTGGTCAGGTAGAGCGGATAAACGAAGAAAGGAGTGTGAGGAGAACGCGAATGTGAATGGTAGTAGAAGTCGGGGACGTCCGAGGAAAACAGCATGACCAAATGAACCAAATACTTAAGTACGATATATTAAGGTTACGTTTGAATGTGAATAAAGCATGGATCTGTTCGTAAATAATTAAATTCGATAGAGCTTAGAGCCCTTGAGGGTATTTCGATCAGTTCGACGATCAGCGTAATTTAGAAAGCTTACCGTTAAACGCCGATTCTCGGCCCGTTTTAGCATTTGATGAAATTTATCAAAGAGCATTGAAAATTTGACCGCTTGCTAGAAAGTTGATTACAATTTGATGAATCGCTGAAACGGGACGGTAATCAGCATTCACAGGAAAATGTTTTCTTTTATCGATTTGAGTTAAAATGTTTATCAATTCTCGGACCGTTTCAGCTTTTTATCAAATTGTTAAAAAAAATTCAAGCATAACGTCATGTTTGTGATGCTGTTCAGCTGCGATTTGATGGTCAACAATAGTTTGAAAAATCCCACTCTTAATAATACTTTGATTTCACGGTGTTGTGATTTGTGATGTTGTTTGCATTTCGCGAACCTTAGATAAAAGGCTAAATGGCTGCCAAAGGAACATCTTATATGTAAATTCTCTGAAACCACTGAATTACCCATGGTCGTTAAAACCCCCTGCTTCTTGATTTGTTGAAAATTTGATTAGTTATAGTTCATGAATTTGACACCCCCCCAACCCCTTTGTGTTCCGTGATACCAATCATATCGAATTTCATAAGCTTAGAATTTTCCAAGGGAAGCCAAAACATGATGTTTTGAATCAATTAAAACATATCTATTTCTAAGCGTCTGTGGCCATTAACACAAAAAGAAGTTTACCGTCTACATGAGATTTCGAAAAACCACCCCATACCCCCTTTCCACCAAAGCAGAATTTTGACACTTTTTGATGAAAGTTCAATTTAGTTTCTAAATAAATTACAGTAGAATAGTTTTTTGTATGCTAGTATTATAAATATTCATTTAAATACCAGAAACAGCTGTTTACACTTTCGAAGGCATTGCGTGACCATACGTTCGGAAGGCGATGTTGTTGTTGACGAAGTTCGGCAAAATAAACATGATTTTATTATCCTTGTTCTATTGGGGGTTAAGTTGACCCATCGCTGTCCTGTGATACCTACTTCTCCCGGCCTCCGTCCATTGTAGGCCCAACCTCTATTCGTACAGTCTCTGAAACATTGTACATATGTGGTGTTGCAACCTGGATTCTTGCATTCCTTGCAATTGTGTAGAGATCGCTTTTCTGGAATTTTGATATTGTTCAAGCCACCCCTTTGCTACTTATGAAGGAAAGGGTTAGTGTTCTATTTTGTTTTTTGTTTAAATGAGAATTGAACCATCCTCCCCGGGGTCTGGAGTCAACCGCGCTAACAACTGAGCCAACTACCTTTTGGGCAGGACCGACTTTTATTTCGTACGTAAACTGCTTTAATGTCATCCAATTTCAGTGAAATGCGTAAATGCGTTCCGCTTGTGTATGCGCAATGCCACCAAATGATAGAATGCATTGTCATCGACAACGTTTCTATTTGCCGAGTTTGAGCTCTGTTGGATGTCGGGAAGTGGGTTAATTTCCATTAATCAATTCACTAAATAAATGGAAATTCAAATAGACGTACATATTTAAAATTATTGATGGATATTTAGATTGGCCTGAATTAATTTCAATCTCTTAATAATCAGCTGCAGCTTTCCATTAAGCCTGTGACAGACCACACTATATTCTCGTGGCTTGGCTGATTTTAGCATATCGCTCGCCATACATTCCAATTAGGATTATATGGCGACTGACATGCTAGAATAGGCGAAGCCATGATGCGTGTAGACTCTGTCAGTTCCATTAAGCTGCAGCATGAGCTCGACTTTTTTCCGCCCGCATTCCAACTAGATCGACCCCCGGTGCCGTCCTGGGATTAGCGTAGGTTGTGGGTCGTCATGGTTACCGCTCCGGGCCACGTGGTGCCATGGTAACGAACCACCAGTCCCTCCCACTTCCCCCATCCATGACCACCCACCCCACAGCCCGCCCACCAGATGCTATTTTCCACCCGCCCCCGAGCCGCAAATAACACCAGCCCTTGGCGAGAATCTATGCATGAAGTTAATTTCCCAGCGAGATTCCGCATGCATTCCTCGGGTAAAGTGTTTTATTGCGATTTTTTTTATTTTGTTTTTAATATCACATTTGTATCGTATCTCCACCACGGGATACCTCTGGAGTATTTCTGAAGCAATTGTAGGATTATCTTCATTCAATGGAAGCGAGATTGATTGCTTCCTGATTCTTATCTTCTACTAAGAAATTATTTTTAAAGCCAGTCTTACAGAAATTCTCTGCTATAAATAGCTACGTTAAAGAAGGGAGAAAACGCAAAACCGCCAATCTAATCAATCTTTCGGAGATTATTATTTTTTTTTTACATTAACCTCAGACAGGAGAGGCCCTGAGGAAAATAATTTCCCTAAAGGGCTAATGTTACCTTTTGGAATGCTGTGCGGAGGATATTTTTTAAAGAAATGAAGGAAAGGAAATTCTAGGAAGAAAAAGGTACTAGGCGTGGGTAGGAATCTAGGGATCAGTGTGTCCAGGAGTGAAATGAATAAAACCCTTCCACAAACCAATTGGAGAGGTCAAAAGGTATCCCCAAACCATCCTCTCCCGATCTGGCACACCACGCAGCTGGTGGGCAGGCGCATCCTGAACACACGTCACCCGACAAACCCGGGCACCCTTCTACACCACCAAAGTAGCGAATCACTTGGGTGACCAATGGCAGAAGTGTTGGTTATCCAATAAATGGACCCCGGGGCAACGGTACCGAAACCCGCCTCCGAAATTACCATAAATTATTATACATATATTGTATCGTTAAATGTATCTCTTTTATTTATTCTCTTACAAATTTGTCACGTGCACCGTAATCGAAATACGAAAAATGGTACTACTAAGGTAGGTTGTTCTAAAAAATTTGAACAATTCATCAAATTTCAACGATGACTCAAGTTGTGTGAAGGTTCTATTCAAGTTCTGTTATTATTTAATTTCCGGCCAGTCATTTGACAAAACTGAAATAATAACGGAACTTTAATAAAACCTTCACAGAACTTGAATTTTTTTTTGAAACAATCTAATTTAAGTGTCACAAATCCCTTGTATTCATCACTTTGTAGCGTTGGTTGTTTAACATTTCGCACTCATCTGGAAATGCAACACGTTTTAAATGGGATCCATTTAAGTCTGCGAAAGTATATTTACCTTTTGAGAGATTAAAACTTGTAAGCATTTCATTAACCGTGTTGAAATGACAACCTCGAAAATGACCGTCTTCCTCTTTAACTAAATATTTACTGTACGGTACGCCTCGGACGATGTACAAAAGACCCGAAATTATCATTTATGACTAAGCAATAATTTATGGTTTATTAGATCAAATTGAATTTGCCCTCTGCGAAACGTAAATCCCGATTCCAAGCCTAACTCCCGTATTTTTTAATGTTTTTGCGTTCTCTACCAAACTAACCAATGATGTGCTAACTTTCTTGCTTTGTTTTTTCTCTGCTGTTTTCTTCCTGTGCATGCGGCAAACGATTTGCGAAACTCATCCAAGATACGTAGTCAAACCAGCAGCACTCAGTCGGATTAAAGTGACGCAAGTCAACCGTTCCTGTGTTGCCGACATGTTCATCTTTCAACTAAGTGCTTTTGGTGATCCAGGTTTACTACCGATTCTGGACATAATGAGATTTCCAACAAGTCGGTTGCCGCCTGGGAACTAATTTTACCGCTGCTTTATCTTATGCATGTAGCGCCGCGCCGAATGGAGGGACACACAATCAAATGCGAATGGAATCGAGCGATAAATGAAATGAATATGTCATTGTTTATAGTAGCGTGTATCACAATAGGAGCGTGACTGTTTGAATGCAAGGTCGCTTGGGTCATTGTCCGCCGTCAGCATTCTATCAGTTATTGTCTGCCATCGCACTACTTTCCTTTCTCAAACTTACGTAATGCGTTAATCAGTGTCACGATGCAATCTGATACATTCCCGTTTGATTGTGTATCCGTTTTATTTTAAAGGGGCGATTTTTTTAAAGTTTAATTCATTCCTAACCAAAGGTAAATGCAGTGTGATAAATTATTATCATAACACTTGAGATGTCCGGTCGAGGGGCGAGGCCGCGAGGTGCTGAATGGAAATAAATACCGCATCATTAACGGGTCACTCTTTGATTCCTGCGGCCGTCTTTTGTGCGACCGGAATGCAGTGTATACGGCCTCCATTGTGTGCGGTGCGCCCATGCAAGCAGGTGCCGGTGCATGCCGCCCCTCGCCTGTTGCGCACTGCTCCTGCTGTGTGCATTCGTTTTTATCTCGGTCGAGAAGTTTGCACTTTGCCCGTGTTTGCACTGCACTTGTTGAAACGCTTGCACTCAAGGAAATTATTAGTTTTTTTTTTGCCCACCGTTACACGAGTACCACAATGCAATCAGCCACCTATTCCTTGTGTTGGCTAGCGGCCGAGCCGAGTCAACGAGGGAGTGGAGGCCATGCGTTAAGGCGAAGCTTAATTCCAAATCACTATTTTGATAAATCTTTATACGAATTGGTGTACATTATTAATACCAAAAAATATGATTTATATAAATTTAACGGTTTTCCTATCGTTTCGCTCGAGTAGAATACAAATAAATAAATAAATTACTCAATAAAAAATAAAACTAAAAATACTAAAAAACATATTTTTTCAATAGAAATGTACGAACGCATAAAAGCAACAACTTAAAAAAATACATTATTTTAGCTAAGATTATCTGTGACAGTTTCACTTGATTAACTTTTTTGCTTTCTTATAAAATTATTCCCAAAATAAATAAAAACCAGTTTTGTGCTTGAAATCGAAAGATTGTAGACTCCGTTTGTCAAGCGATTTTAATGCCTATTACCTACAATATAAGGTATACCAAGAATATACACTTTTTTGGCTTGTAGCTTCCTCTTAAGGCGACACAAGACTCTAATAACGGGGGATTGCTCGAGGCTCATAATTTAATTCATTCCGACGAATCCGTATAATATATTTATGTAAGTTATTTATATTTTCGATTAATAAAATCGGTACGTTGGAATTAAAATATTATTAAATGTAACTATAAAATTAGCGATAAGCACCAGAATTATGTTTCTAGACGATGAATTATACTTCTCGAGGGATTCCTCTAGAAACATCTGAGATTTTAGTAATACTTTAATCAAAAAGATTAAAAATAAACCCGACGGAAATATAAATTTTCTAGGCCTGCTAGCACAAATTCGTCCGTAGGTCCGTCCATTACGCCGGGCCGCGCGCCGTATATTGTTTTTACACGACTTGATCACTTTATTCTAGAGATTCGCTAGGGCAAATTCAACCGCAGGTCTGTCTAATACCCAGGGCCGCGCGTCGCATATTTTCGCGCATGGCTTCTTAACTTACGTTATTAAGATTCTAAGTAATTACCCGTTGCACGTTTGACCCGGCTTCTGGCAACAAACATACTACCCACAGGCATGCTCGCCAGGATAAACAAAATCGCCGCTGCCAAGAACATTGACATGCCTTGCGTAACTACATTACGGAACGTGGTTTGCCTCGCCTTGATCATAAATCATCTTAACCAACTGTTTTCTGTTTCATGCTTTGAAACCAATGAAAGCTAATTATTATTATCAGCTGAAATTAAGTATAATCACATGGTTAAAGCACTAACTATGACAATGAATGCATTAAAACGTCAGGACTGGTCCATTCATATATCATTGGCGCTGCCGATTTTTTGGGCTTGTTTGATTGCCTGTTTGATGGGCCATATGAAGATGATTTACGTCCGTTATTTAAGTTCTTCAAACGTATTCATTTAGCCACTTTTACAATCATATCATTATTTTTAATCGCCTAAAATAACAACAGCTCTGAAGATAGTCATGGTCATGAACCGAATGCTTTCTGGCAACACTGAATCCATATTTGCCATTGCGCCGATTCCATCAAAAAAATAATAAAAACGGAAGGTTATCACGTGATTTGCGAACAGTAATTTTTATTTCCATGTTCGGTTATGCTGAGATAAAGGTTTATACTGCCTGTGGTGAGAATAAATTGTAATCTCCGGCAACTCAGTTGTTGACCAATGCGTTTAGTGAAGTGCATATAGTGGTGGAGAGATTACGCTATATGCAAGGCACGATAATATGGTGTTGTCAGTCTTAAAACGCTTTGTATACGCTTGCCTTGTAGGGCGCGGATCGGTGAGTTACACCGAGTATCCGTGAGTTCACGCCGAGTATTAGTGAGTTCACGCTGATGAGTTGACACTGATGAGTTCACACTGAACATCAGACATTGTGAGCTTATTGACTCGCGGGACTCCTCTGTAATAGGCACTTGTATGTAAAGCTGATGACTCATTTAAACCAACTCGTCCTGTCAACCTATTTGTTATAAATGCACTTTGAGGGTTAGAAACGGCTTCCCCAAACATAACATAGGCCTTAAGGGAAAATAATTTCCCCAGAGTCTCTCATGTGATAAAAAACATGGATTCCGATAGTCTTTCATAGATATTCATACATACATAGGGACAGTAAGCTTTAGTGCCTTTTTCGGATTCTACACTCCAAATGACAGCGCGTGGGATGCAATTATTTTCAATTCCTGACAATATTTTAAAATCTATCATTATAATCAAAAGTTTTGCTTGTATCATGATGAATAACTTATTCAAGGAACCAAATGCATTCGTCCACTCAGTTTCTAACCGTATATAACCGATCTGAAAGAAAACTGATGTCTCCAATTCTTTTCAATGAAAATAACTATCTCTTCAAAAAAGAATCGGAAAATGTTGGACATTTTTCACGAGAAGTAAGGAAGAAAAGCTTTTTCGGATACATGCCGGTCTTAAAAGACACTGATTCTCACTCGCACGAGGAATTATGATTTGTGGTTAGAATTTATTACGACATAAAACTAGGAAGTTAAGAATCATTAACATGGTGATGATATCTGCTAGAGTTGATTATTATTGATGTACAGTCGACTCTCGTTAATTCAAACCTGCGATAATTCGAACCTCTCTATAATTCAAAGTTATCACGAGTTCCCTACGAAATCTCTTTATATTTCGAACTAAATCCATACATTTTTGTACACTTGGTAATTCAAACGAAAAAATCATTGCTATATAACAAAACGACGCGTTAATTCGAACTCATCGGCGTTCAACATTCGACAATTCAAAGTTGCAGAGAGAAAGAGGCGGAAAGATTGTTACACACACGTTAGTACAAATACAATTTTGCGACAAGTTCAAACGTGTATTGTTTTTGTTATGATTAGTTTGTGACACACACTCTCATTCGATACCTTACAAACCTTCTATCTACAAAACGAAAGTGATGAAAAAGCATTTCAGGCACTTTTTCTCTTAAAAAAAAATATTGAGAAGTCTGAGCAGCAGCAATGTGCTTTGAAGCAAACCAGTATAACAGAGTTCTTTCTTTCGAAAGATTAATTAATTCACATTATGATTACATGTATGTACACGAATGTACCTATAAACTTTTGCCATTGTTATAGAATAGGAGTTAATAAATAATAATTGATCAACACTTAAGAATTCGAAGTTTTATTTATTTACTCTCACAAATTTCGAACCATTTGATATTTCAAACACTCGATAATTCGTAATATTTTAAGAGTCCCTCGAGTTTCGAATTATCGAGAGTCGACTGTATATTTACTATTACAATAAATAATGTGATCCGAGTGCAAATGTTAGCTTTGCAATCCTCACAGTTTTGGCCTTGTCTCGAAGCAACATTAACTTTACCGTATACTATTTTTTAGAATTTACACCTAATCAACATATCTTTACTTCCAATTATGCAATATTTAATGCAATTTTTACAATTTAAATACTACTGAATTTACTCTTTACGTCCAATCAATTTATTTTAAATAATTTCAAAAGTCAATTCAAATACATGCAAAATATTTCGAAATTTAAGTATTTTCGATTATGAAACGATGTTTCTATATATTTTTTTAAAAGGATTAAATTTGCCATTTTTGATTTGCCGCCAGAACGTCATGTTCGTTTTTTAACGTGAATTCGGCGGCGCTGACGTCACGCCGGACGACGTTTGTGACAACTATCTTACCATACCAGTTTTCTGTCATAATGACGTTGTAGCGAGTTGGAACCATTTCGAAATGTGCGGTTTTAAGTCTTGTAAGGCTCTCGACTAGCAATTTCGATGGTTCAAATCCCGGCGTGCGTAAGAAATTTTTATTTGATTACGTTGTGTTAGTTAATGTATTAAACATAATATATTTGCGGAACGTTTCAGAGTGGAAGATACTCTCAGTATCGCCCTCGTGTAAGACCACCATTCAGAATTGAAACGTTGCTTGAAATGACTTATTTGGTGACCAAATCTGAATAGCCAGGTACTTTCCCACCTTTCTTTTCACAATCTCCTTCGATTCTCGCTACATTCAGCTTCATAACATGCCATAGTCTCATCGTTGGCTTTAGACGGCTGGGAGCAGTTGAGACTCTTGTGCAGTATTCCCATTAAAAAATATAATATCTGTGCAATTGTCAATCGTTCCTTGAATTCCTTTGAACTTCAGTTTCATCGCAGCATGAGATTTGTTTTTTTTTTTGTAGATTAATTATTACAATTGCATTGTCTCGCCATTATTTATTTATTTATTTATTTGTTTGTTCACGCCTTGACGGCTTTTACATGCAAGGTAAATTATACAGGAGCATTATAACAGGTATATAGCATCATAAGAAGTATAACATAGTATTTATGATAATAAGCTGAGCATGAAAGACAAGTTGGCACAACACAGGTAAGTATTAGTATACGATAAGTAAATTGTATATTGTATAGAGGAGTTCAACCAGCAAATACTTATTTGGGCTCAGGCTACAGTACATTCAGCAATTATAATTGTCACAATATTACACAAAACATAATTACAAACAAACTCGAAACATACCTGTTGGCAGTTGTGCAAAACATTTTCTAGCGATTTATAAAAGTAAGTAATATTCTTGTAATTTAAAATATATATATATATATATATTTTTTTTTTTGCTATTATAAATGTACGTAAGTTTTTTTATTATTATGACAAAAATAAAAGGTACACAACAATTACAAACAAAAAGAAGTAGGTATTATGAAAGTAGTTACAGAGTATTAAGTTTATTATTATTAACAATCAACAGGATTTTTGCTTAATATCTGCATACATATACGCTTTTTAAAGGAGGCGATGTTTTTATTAAAAAATATATCAACAGAGCATGTTTCATTCCCCACACGATGCAATCTCTGAAGACAAGAGTTGATCATAAAATTAGTGCGAGAAGCAACTATATTGAATGGAGCATGAAGTCTAGTGTTGTACTTATTGGGAACTTGATAATTTATCATATTCACTAGTTCGGGGCTGTCCAAATAACCGTTGATAATTTTAAATAATAATAAAGCATCACAGATTTTTCTTCGCTGTGATAATTCAGGTAGTTTAAGCAAGTGCATTAAATAATTATAATTTAAATTTTCTAATGGAATATGTAATTTGTAATTTATATGCCTTAAAAATTTGTGTTGTATTCTTTCAATTTTGTGTGAGTGTACATTGTATAGAGGCGACCAGAGAGAGGAATTATACTCAAGAATGCTTCTGACAAGTGTAATGTACAATGTTTTGAGTGTATTAGTATACATTAGATCTTTGGACGTTCTTAATACAAATCCGAGACATTTAAGTGCTTTATTCGTGATTGCATCGATGTGGGGGACGAATGTCATCTTGTTATCAAAGACGACACCCAGATCTTTTATTAATGTTACTGTAGAAAGATTTACATTGTTAATATGATATTGAAAGAGTATTGGATTTTTATTTCGAGAAAAACTTATTCTTGACATTTATTAATGTTTAAAAATAAATCATTTATGTTACACCAGTTATATAATCGATCCAAGTTTTTTTGCAATACAAGACAGTCCATTAAATTTCTTATAATAGTGTAAATTTTCAGGTCATCAGCAAACAATAGGAAATGGATACCTTCAAATATTGTAACAATGTCATTGATAAATAACAAAAAAAGAATCGGACCTAGATGAGAACCTTGAGGCACCCCACTTGAAGCTTCAATTTCATGTGAAATATGGTTAGATAGTTTAACGTACAGTTTTCTAGATGTCAAATAGGTCTCAAGCCATTTTAGTAGATTTCCTTTTATCCCATATACTTCTAGTTTGTTTAATAAGATTTTTATAGAAACTTTATCGAACGCTCTGCTGAAATCTGTGTAAACTGCATCCGTTTGCAATTTTGAATTTAGATTATCAGATATATATTTTTCGTATATAATTAAATTTGTAAGTGTAGATCTACCGGATATAAATCCATAATGGTGAGGGGAAATGATTTTACGAGCCTGCAACATAAATTTTGATAGAAATACGGATTCAAACAATTTAGGTATTACTGATTGTATGCAAATAGGTCTGTAATTAGAAGCATCCGTTTTGTCGCCTTTTTTATAGATGGGACTAAGGAAACTGGTCTTCCATTTTTGTGGGAAAAGGCCAGATGCTAATGATAGATTAAATATTTTGGTTAGGTGACCGTTTAAGTTAGATACACAGTTTTTTAAATAAATTGCGGGTATGGTGTCCGGGCCAGCGGATTTCTGAGTATCTAATAATGTAATTTTACGCTGAACATCGATTTCATCAATAACAAGGTCGTTAAAATCAATAGAAATATTGGAGTTGAATTGAGGTATCTGGTTATTGGATGAGTTTGCTTCATATACTTCGCCAAAGCATTCGGCAAATAAGTCAGTAATTCCTTGAGGTGTATCAGCAATTTTACCATTGTAGTATATGATAGACGGAATACCAGATTCATTACTATTAAGATTGTTTGAGAATTTGAATAAATTTTGAGGTTTATTTTGTAACGATTGCTCAATATTTTCCAGGTATTCTTTGTAGCAGGAGATCGACATGTTTTTCACCCTGTTGCGTAATTTAGAAAAAAGTAGATAGTCATTTGGAGCTCGAGATATTTTGAATGTTTTATGTGCAAGTTTTTTTGCCTGGATAGTACAAATTAGCTCTTTTAAACCATTTGGGGTAATTAGATGTCCTATATTTTGTAATAGGGACGTAAAGTTCAATTGATTTCTTAATTATGCAGTAAAAAGATTCTATTATATCATTAATATTATTACATTTACTAATGAAGTTCCAGTCTGATTTGGCGAGAAACTCGTTTATCTTGGGATAATCAGCTTTATAAAAATTTAATTTCTCTTTATAAGACTCTAAATTTAAAATTTGTGTAGATATATGCTTAACAAAAAGTGGTGGGTGGTATTTATCAATTGTTGAAACGTTATCATTTGCATGTTTCACATTTATATTGTTGGAGTTGCTGAAAATTAAATCTAATAGATTATTATTACAGTTATATATAAAGTTCACTTGTCTAAGATTTAGGAAACACGACATTTCTATAAGTTCACGAGAACCATTATTGGACGTGGAATTTGTGCAGGTATTATTGTTGTCAATGTCCCATTGAACAGTGGGTTGATTAAAGTCACCTGTAAGAATAAATTTAGCGTCTGGGTATTTTCTTCGCAATATTTCTACATCTTGACAGTAACTAGTATAAAGCTGGTCATCAGATGAGGGTGGAATGTACGCACAACCAACTATTATTTTTTCACTTTTGTATGTCACTAAAACAAATAGTTGTTCCACGTTGATATTTGCACATTTGAGTTTTCTTGAGGTTAATTTAGTATTAATAGAAATTAGACAACCACCTCCCCTACTTTTGTTGCTTCCATAAACATGGAAAATAAAACACACTTATGTTCTGTTTCCGCAGACTTCAACAAAGAAACCGAGGTGAAAAGATTGACGTGAAGTGCCGTCAATCGTAAATTGCCAATGAAGTAAGCACATTGACCCCCCGTAAGAATGTTGACGTGTGTGTATAAACGTAATTCCTGCGAAGTTTGCTCGCTCCGCGTTGCCCTGGGGCACATAGAATCGAGTCTACTCGATACGTCTCTGCTTGGAAACATTATTTCCTTTCATCCTCGTCTACCAGTCTCTTAATTGAAATTCCAAACATACTTTTTTTTTTTTTTTATTTTTTTTTTTTTTTGTTTACTTTTACATTACAAAATATATTTATGTTCGCAATCTCACCAATGAAGAAACTGGTTCTTGTGTTTGGTGAGAGAGTTACACTAATTATAAGAAAAATAGAATCATTATGCTATAAGTAAGTATATATATATGATAGGAACAATATATAAAGAGACAAAATCTAAATACAGTGGAGATGAGTATAGACTGATAATAAATATCAATGAAGGGAAAAACAGGCAATTTTTTAGTTGATTATTTCTGAAAGAGTAACTTTAGTTTTAGTTTAAGTATGTTAATATCCTTTAATTTCTTTATTTCAATCGGAAGGTTGTTGAAATACTTACTTCCTAAATATTTATAGTTATTTTGCATTTGTTTGGTATTACATTTTGGAATTTTGATATTGTGTTGATATCTTTTAGATAAGTGGGTTTCAAATTTTTTGTTTATATTATCTTTATAAATTTGGATAATTGCATTTTTCTTGAATATATCTTCTACTCGGGGCACCCCGAAATCTGTAAATAGCGTTTCTGTTGGATACGTGGAGGGTTTCTTGAGGATTACTTTGAGGATTAGCTTCTGGACCACTTTGATCGGGGTCAGAATCTTATTGTATGACCCCCCCCATCCAATAATTCCGTATTGAATTAACGACTGGATTAGTGCGTAGTATACTCTTTTTAGGTTATTTCTTTTTAAAATATTTCTTAATCTTATGAATATGTATACACACTTTCTGATTGGATCGTAAAGTATTCCCAGGCAGATATCGTATGCACGTCATCACGGAGCATTCGAAAGGAACGTACGTCGTAATTTTTTATTTTATTATTTTATAATTTTATATTATAGAAACAAACAGTACATGATTTACAGAGATGAAACAATATACAGGAACAAGATACTTCGTGTTGCGTACCTATGATATGTTTCCTTGTAATGTCTGCAAAGTGGTATGTTTAACCTCTTAAGGACCACGCCCGAGTATACTCGGGCGGCTATCATGTGCCAGAATTCGGAATTCATACTAAAGAAATTTTTTTATTATTTTTTCACATTATGCACCTCAACATCAATATTCAGGGCCCGAAATGGCTTATATATGAGGATATATATTTTGAGTAAATAAAATTCATTGATAAAAAAAGGTGTTTTTGTTCCATTTTTAATTTTTAAATGATTACTGAAGGGGTTAATCCTTAAGGCGATGCCATACGTAGTAATGTAAAATCATGTGTTTTTGGTTTGAAAATTTGGTCGCCTAGAAATGTTTCAGATACTTTAATTTTTTTTTTTATATGTTCTTTATTCAGTTAAGTTTTAAATTAAATACTGCGAGTAGAATACATCTTGACCTTTGAAATAATCGAGTATTTTTTATATAAGTCTTTTTATAAGCCCAGAAAAAATAATGTACATGCCTATGAAAACTGCTTTAAAGTTCAAAATCTCCTACTTACAAACCCATTTTCGGTTATGATTTTATTGTATAATGTGGCAAATTAAGTTATTTATAAAATGATCGGAAAAAAAAAAAAAATTTGTGCCTGAACATCCACAAATAAAATAAAAGATACTTTTGGCCATGTTTTTTTCTTACATAAATCTAAACAGTCGGATGGTGTTAAGCGGGAATTTAAACCTTATCGCCATCTACGTAAGGGTTGTTATTGATAGCGGCTCAATTTAAAATATTACACGACGTAGTGCATTACCAGGTGACTTGTGTAGTTTATAGGTGTGTGTGTGTGTGAGTGTTTATGTATGTGTGTGTCTGTATGTATGCGTCTGTATGTATGCGCATTGAATTCTTTAAATTATTGACATGATGCCACGTTTGAATTTGGGCAGTGAATCCGAAAAAATGTCAATGTTAGAGTTGAGACAAATATTATTTAGAGTATGAAGATCTCGGTTAATTGTCGAATTAGATGCTGCATTTGTTTTATAATTTAGTGTGGAATAGCACTATGTCGTGTACGTCTCAAAGGTATGTTAAAGTTAATAAGGGACAGAAGTTCAGTACAGTCAATGTCATTGTTTAAAATTCTGTGTATAAATATTTAGTCAGCTACTGCTCGTCTTCGCTGCAAAGTTTAGAATGTACACTCAAAGTTATTGTTGAATCTGTAGGTAATATATTTTATAAATTTGTTTTGGGTACGTTCTATTCTATCTATATAAAGTTTATTTTCTTATAATATCAATTATTACCCATATAAATTATTCGGATACGTAATATATTTGTTTGCATACGTTAATAAACACGTGAAATCGAAATAAAAACGCTAGTTAGTACAATAATTTTATTTATTCATATATACGGCCTCCGTGGTCGAGGGGTAAGGCTATCATACCAGCAAGCTGGAGGTCACAGTATTGATTCCCGGCGTGGGCAAGAAAATTCTATTCGATTAATTTGTTATTTCACAATTTACTCATTTAAAAGAATAAATAGTATATTTTCGGCACGTCCCAGAGTGGAAGATACCTTCGGTATCGCTCCGGTGTAAGACCACCATTCAGAATTGAGACGTTGCTCGAAATGGCTCTGGCCGTGTTTGGTGACCAGATCTGAACAGCTAGGTACTTCCACACCTTCCTATCGCCCTTCCCACCACTACCTTCTTCTTCTGGCGTTAGTAAGATTAGATTGTTAATATTAATTTTAGTTGTAAGTTGCTAAATATGTAAATACTCGTATATATGTCGTTAATATAGTAGTTATAGGCCTTAGTCGTAAGTCACTAGAGATAAGTCAGTAGTTCTAGTATTAACTATTTAAGAAATATATTTGTACAGCGCCCTTGAGGTGATTTCTCACGAAAACGGCGCTATATAAATTAGCCAAATATTATTATTATTACAGGGTGGCCACAGACCTGGAAAACCGGGAATTATCAGGGAATTTTACCGAACCGGGAATTATCAGGGAAATGTCAGGGAATTTCAAAATATTCTTAAAATATCAGGGAATTCCAAATTTAAAACGAAATTCGTTATTAATAATACCAATTATTTCTTTATTTTCGCGGCCGATTACCGGCGGGCGATTAGCGGCGGGCCCTTTAAATTCAGATATTCGCAATAAATTCGTAAAAATGCTATATATTTACGCGTTAATCGAGATTTCGCTGCCGATTTCGGTCGCGGCCTACCCTTTAAATTGAGATATTCGTAAAAATACGATATATTTCCGCGTTAAACGAGAATTCGCGGCCGTATTCCGTCGCGGCCGGCTCTTTAAATGCAGATATTCGAAATAAATTCGCAAAAATACAATATATTTCCGTCTAAATCGAGAATGCGCGGCCGATTTCCGTCGCGGCCGACCCTTTAAATTAGGATATTTGATGTAAATTCGTAAAAATATGAAATATTAAATCGAATTTTATCGGCAGTTTTTCGTCGCGGCCGGCCTTTTAAGTTCAGATATTTGAAGTTAATTCGTAAAAATATGTCATATTTCGGCGTGATTACCGTCGCGCCGTATTTTTTAACTCGGATATTCGAAGTAAATTTAGTAAAAATACGATATATTTCCGCGTAAATTGAAATTTCGCTTCCGATTTCCGTCGCGGCGGGCCATTTAAATTCAAATATTCGAAATAAATTCGTAAATATACGATACATTTACGCGTAAATCGAAATTTCGCGGCCGAGTTTCGTCGCGGCCGACCCTTTAAATACAGATATTTGGTATAAACTCGTAAAACTACGACATATATCCGCGTAAAACGTATTTTCTCGGCCCTTCAAACTCGGATATTCGAAATAAATTTGAAAAAATACAACATTCCAGTGTAAATCGATTCAGATTTACAAAATAATAATACTAATTAGGACGATGTATAACCACGTAAAAATACATTTTTCGGCGTTTTACCGCCACGGCTGACTTTTCGATTCAGATTTACGAAATATTATGATTTATTTTCGCAAAAATCAAATTTTTTCGAATTTCACGAACAAATTTTCGTGCGAGGACAAAAATAAATTTCGAATTACGAATTAACGAATTTCGAAAAAAAAAAAATTTTCTGCTGAAATTTTTTTGCGAAAATTTCGAATTACGCGTTTTTGAAGTGAAACTTCTTTAGGCGCGTAATGGATTTTCGGGGACGGAGTAAAACCGAGTCAGGATCGACACGAAAATGCGGGTACCCCCACCACCGCTCACCGTTCACTGTCCCTCTCTCACCATATGCGCTTGTTGAGGTGGGGGAGCCGCTCACGAACGTTCTCTCTCTTCTCTTCTTTCCTCTCTCTCAGACACCAGCGAACTGCGCCACGCCAAGCATCAGCTGCTTGGTTAGTATACTGCGTCGTGAGTGTAATACGAGTGAAATACGTAATTGATTGTGGTTCATACGGTTTGGTACAGAATTTCATTTTAACCTCTAATTTTCAAACTAACCTAAGAGAGAAAATAGAGATGATGAAATGAAAATAGAGAGAGAGGAATACTAGAAGTTTCACTTCTGTCTTGCGTAGGCTTGACACACCCACTTTTTTTTTTCGAATTATCGGGGTTCTACTGTACTTACTTTTGTTTATTTGTCTATTTTTGTCTGGTCTTTTCATTTGTACACAAATTGTCTTCAGGCGAAATATCATAAATTTGTAATAAGTGTATTTTGTTTTGAATAGATCATTGTGGTGCAAAGAAATAATAAATGCTTTAGATGACGGAATTCCCTTTATTTATGTATCTGTTCTAATTTTCTGGCGTAGATGAAAATCGTGTTTCAAAAATAAAATTTTGAACGATATGTCCTTATACCAAATAAAACATATCAGGGAAAAATATAGAAACTGCCCTGGAAAACCTGGAATTATCAGGGAATTTTAAAATCCGTTTTTTGTGGCCACCCTGTATTATTACCTGCAGCTTCACAACATACCCCAATTGGCCTTAGTCTCACTGGCCCCAGACGGTTATGAGTCGTGCGGTTTCACAAAAAATACAAAAATGTACATTTTATCTTGTTCAGTGGAGAAAAAGTCTAAAGAAAAAAATATGAATCTTCAGAGAAACATAAAATTTAACAAATCATTCGTTAAATAATATTTTCACAAAAGAAAACCAGTTAAAGAGATAAATAAAAACATATTTTTATGTATTAATTACCATTTCGTTAGGTTTAAATTTGAATTCGAAGTGTTACAAATCTAGAAATTAGTCGTCCCGGACAGGAACTTATTTAAACTTTATGACGATAGTGTCTTTATTTTTTTCAGTAAAATTAACGAACAAGTATGTATTAATGTTAAATGTCTACCTCAACCTGTGCTAATTTTATTACCAAAGTGTGCATTTTTTTCTGGTTTTATAACTGGTAATACTATAATAGTTATACGATGCGAAAGAAATGAACGTTCGCAAAATGCGTACAGGAATATGATTAAAAACAATCGACATTCTAGTATCTTATCTCGTAGTATATTATTTACTGCGGGTTTTTCAGCGCTGGTTGCCTTCAGTTCGCCTATATATTCGTGCATTTCATGCATATACCTACGTCATATTTCATTGATGTATGTATTTTTAGAGGCATGCTTACGTGAAATATCTTTGCTCAAAATACACTTTGCATTATATGAACTACACGAGCTTATATTTGGTTTATTTATCAGTATTCCTTAACGCAGTTCTTACGGGAACGGCTGCGCGGCCCTATTCATACAAAACTTCAATTTGGATTTGAGGACAAAATACTCAACTGAAAAATATATGTTTTTTAAAAAGGTATATCAAGTATCTTGTACGGATATGTGCTACTTTATTTATGTTTCTAATTATAAAATAGAGGGCATTAAATTTTAGAGGCAACTCTTACATTTTTTGTGAGTCGGTTGATATTGTAAAAAAATTACCTAACCCTACCTACTGTTTTAATACAGGGAAATTCCAATAAGAGGTGTTATTTTGATTTTCAATCTTAAAATATCAATGGCTTCGTTGCTTGTGTGGCACGTAGCGCCGTCTTGTTGAAATTAAACGTTGTCCAGATCAATACCATCCAATTCCGGCCATAAACAAAATCATTAATCATCCCTCGATAGCGCAATCCATTCACCGTAACTGTTGTTCCAGCCTCATTTTCGAAAAAGTAAGGTCCAATGAATTCGCCGGACCATAAACCGCACCAAACAGTCACACGTCGAGGATAGAGAGGCTTTTCAACAATAACTCTTGGGTTTTCCGAGCCCCAGATGCGACAATTTTGCACCGAGGTGGAAATGGGCCTCATCACTCAAGATGATTTGCATTTGAATCACTCAAGTGAATTTTAATAATTTCACTGCGTTGTGGAATCGTGTATCGTTGCATTTTTATTAATGGCGTAGTTTCTACTTGTAAAATATCCAAAAATGACAGCTTCAATATCAACATCTACTGAAATAATGAAAATCTATAATGAAAAGAAAAATAAAAATCTTAAAAAAACATATTTTTTGGGTAGAACTTTTAGTTTATTTACAACCATTTTTTTTCAATGCAAATCGGTCGTTTGTAATTTGAATTTAAGCCCATGAAAATACTTTTTTTATATTTCATATTACCATTAACTCACAACAAATAATTACCAAAGTTGCATCTGAAAACATGAAACAATGAATTCTTTAATGCTGTATATTTTATAATTAAAAACATAATAAATAATGTAGCACTTATCCGTTAATACGTATATTTTTTTTTTAAATAAGTATTGAGTTTGGTTAGGTATTTTGCCGCCCAGCCGTTCCCCTTAAGGTTTGGCAGGTATTTGTATTAACATTTCTAATTAATAATGTTTTGGGGCAACGATAAATGGATTCCGCGGTCTGATGCGTAGACCATTCCGGTACCGAGGTCACCGCTTTGTTAGTAATATCGGGGCCAAATATGTAATGTATATTTTCATATTATGTAGTAAGGCACGTGGGTTATAACGAAGACTATGCGTAATTTCCATTAAAATTCATCAACAGTTGGCATTTCTTGTTAAATTTTACCTCAACTCTCCACTCCAATGAGTAAAGTAAGTTTTTTAATCTTGAAAATAATAATTATTGGATTATGTGTATATCGCCGTTTTCGTGAGAAAATCACCTCAGGGTGCTTAACAACTTAATTTATGCATTCCTATCACTTAGACTTATAACTTATTACTAGTGGCTTGTAGCTAAGATTAATGTCTATTGATTTAGAACTAAGGACGGGTTGTTTTTTCACTTGAACCTAAGTTCAATTTCGGTGATGGTTCGAATCATGTTCTATCATTATTGGCCAGTTGCTTCACAAAACTGAAATAATAACAGAACTTGGATAAAAACCTTCACAGAACTTGAATATCAAATTTGAAATTTAATGAATTGTTCAAATTCTGTGAAACTACCCGTCCTAAGACTTAACTGGTGATTTCATTTTTAGTTTATTTTTACGTAAATGAATAAATTTTCTACATCATTTTAAAATGTGGCATTTTTGATTTGTTGCCAAAACGACAAATTCGTTTTTGATCGTGAATATAGCGGCGATGACATCACGCCGGAAACGTTGGTGACAGCCGTCTTACCAGACATTGACGTTTTCTATGTAATAATGACGTTGTAGCCAGTTGGAATCGTTTCTAAATGTGCGGTTTTAAATTAATAATTAATGAAAATATTGAAATTAGTCGTCTTTTGTAAGACGGAACAGAATCAGATTTTTTTTCAGGGATCTTTTTAACGATATTTATAGTTTGTGAAAGTACCCTCATTAATATAGGTTAACAGCAATTTATTTATTTACGCCCTTTTTAGGGGCTTTTACATATAAATAGTAAAAATTATATATTAAGACAGTACATATTAAGACAGTACATATTTATTATACATCACTTAACTGTCTCAGTAACAATCTTTTGAATGTGTTAAGTGATAAATTAAAGATGTCCACTGATTTGGTATAATTATTATCGGTACCCATTCATGTTTCTATCCAAATAAAAACCTTTCGTGAATGCCCACGTAGTATAATGTAAGTCATATAACTTTTCATTTGATATTCACTGGACGAATGAAAACCAATTTCTACTAACAAACTCCCATTAACTAAGAAATTCACTGCCAATCAAAACTCGAGAAATTAAAGAACGCTGCCGATATTGAGTATTTTTACGTAAAATTCGAGTTTCTCTCACCCTAATCCCCCAGAATAATAATAGAAAATTTTAAACTAATCGATTTGAGGCACTAAAATTTATAAAACATTACCATTTCATAAATGCATTAATGTCGGGAAAAATGTTATAACTGCTCCCTGAAATATTATTTTTAGTTTGTCACAGCCGAAAACTTAAGAAAAATGTTTTTTTTTAACACGCGTTCAAATAATTGTTGCACTAGGCAGAACCTTAAACAAATCGATATCCATTCATAATTCATAGAGTTAAAATGAACATCTCTTGTCGCGATGAATACAACGCTCAGATTGATGGCTCAGCTTTGAACGTATTCAGTAATGGCAATAATAAACAACCGTTGCGCGAGCACCATCTGTTTGTTCTGCAAGGAATTTAATGCGGAGTCGCTCGCTGCGTCCACCTCATCGATACATCGCTATGGCGGGATCAGGTCTCGGGAATTCAGAACAGCATTCAGAAAACGAGCAGCCAGCGCGCTGCGAACCTGCCGCGCTTTGTGCCCGCTACCGGTCCGGGTGGACTGGGTCAGCGGTCACCGGGCAGACAATAGGCACTGCCACACGTACACTTCGGAGCGCCGGTACCATGCACCGCTCCAGGCCGCCGCGCCGCGCAGATTGGACTGCGCTGTAAACCGTTAGCTTTCTTTGGTGCGCGGCGGCCTGGAGTGCCGCTCTGAAGTGTACGTGTCGCCAGATCTTTATGATCGCGACTGCGACTCTCGGGCCGTGCCCGGTGGTGTTGCAAACATGCAGCCCCGTAGCCAATCGCCGGACAAACTCTGTACGAAATTTGATTAGACTTGCTACGATTGCAATAATAATAATTAACAAAGTTGGTTGCATGTTGTTTGATTTTTTTTTAAATACAGCTATTTGAATTTCACTTTTGTTTTCGGTAATGGATGAATGCAAATCTTGGAAGCGGAAATTAACCGACTTTCCGACGTCCGATCGTGTTGAAACTCGTATAGGCTCGTCGATGACAATGCTTTCTATCAACCTTTTGTGGCAATCACATACACACACGCGGACAAATACGCATTTCTCTGAAATCGAATGATATTACGTGTCGGTCCTACCCGATCGGCATTTGGCGAGGTTAGTTGAGTTGTCTACTCCAGTTCCTTGATAGGAAGGTTCAATTGTAAGTTTTAGAAGACATTTTAAAATGGATGTACAATAAAATTATTTTTTTTATGGTTGATTAGAATCAGACAACTGAAAATAAGTGCATTTGAACTAATTGAGGGTTACGATTAAAAAAATGTTCAAAATTTTTCTGGTTCAGTTTTAATTTGAATTGGTTTATATGTTATGTAGAAAAAGGTCCGTCTCCTGAAGCAAAATGTTTTCAAAACATCCGACAAAAACAAAACATTAAGTCTAGGCCACAATATATATTTTTTTTATCGGAAACATTCTTAATTAGCTTAGTGTTTGTGAAAAACAATTCATTTTTATTCATACTCAGATCGTGACCATTATTTTTAATTTAACAATAAGAGTCTCGTCGTTCAAATCGTTAAAATAATATTTCTCGTCAATTTGTTTCCCAATAAGTCCGTTACCAGTGTAGAGAGAATTGGAAGATTTTGTAGTAAATTGTGATATTATTCAGTATGCATAATGTAACGAACGTTGTATGTACCACTTTCCATAACATGTAACTACCTAACTAAATATTTTAATGGCCCTGATCACATTCGTTGTACGAACAACACATAAAAAGTCTACACGATCCTCCAGAAGGATCAGCCAATCATTTCAGTATTTAAATCCATTTGGACACGGTCTAGACCGAGCCGAGCCACGCTGAGCTTGGCCATTTGAATCTACCTCACCATCGAGTGAACAACTCGAACTTGTGAACTAAAACTATAATATTATATGCGTAGATAAAATAGATTATCCTTTCACAAATATTTTACTTTTTTTTTTTTTTTTACAGTAATACCGCACAAGAGTCCCAACTGCTCCCGTCTGGAGCCAGTGAGACTATGGCATCCCCAATTGGGGTATGTTGTGAGGCTGAGGGTATTGGGGAGGGGAGGGAGATGGGGAAGAGGAAGGTGGGGAAGTACCTGGCTATTCAGATCTGGTCACCAAACACGGCTAAAGCCATTTCAAGCAACGTTTCAATTCTGAATGGTGGTCTTACACCAGGGCGATACTGAGAGTATCTTCCACTCTGGAACGTGCCGCAAATATACTATATATTATTTTTAATTAATTAATTGTGAAATAACACAAATTAATCAAATAAAATTTATTTGCGCACGCCGGGTTCGAACCCGCGACCTTCGGATCTGTAGTCAAAAGCGTATACCACTAGACCACGCCGTTTAAACCACATTTCATTTAAAATTAACCAGTTCATTTAAAATTAAATAGTAAGAAATAACATAAGTAGGTACATAAAATATGTATGTTTTTCTACAAAATCCAGAAAACAATCACGACCGTTTAAAGAGGCCGTACGACTCGAGGTCTGAATTCATACGGAACGAATTTTGGTTCGGGGATCGCTCAAGTTTTTTTGGGCTCCCCGAATATCAAGCGGAGCCTGCCGAGCCGTCTGAGTTTCACCACACAATATGAGTTATCTCAGCTTGGGACCATTTGGCTCGTTTGCTCTGCCGTGTATGTCCAGCCTAATATTTCCCGTACCAAAAAACCGCTAATTTCTAAAATAAACATTTTAGTGATAATTCACCCTTTTGAAAGAGCTGGCGGCCTAGTTTTATTGGCCGGTACTCGGTATCTAGTGTAATCGGGCGCACTGTAATACTAGTTAAATATTGCAAACAAAATCTAAACTATGAACATTAATTATTTTATTTTTGCACTTGTACGACAGTAAAATGCACCATGCAACCCACATACATGCAACACGTGATTACGATTGTGTTTGAGATGAAAGGGTAATAAAGTCTTTAAAATATGACCAATAAAATGTTCAACAGTCTGCAACTGCAGTACCTTTTCCTTTCCAGTCGTAATTTATTTGCAAATTATGACGTCTGTTTGGACCAAGTTCTTGTTAAACCATTTCTCGTTCCGTTCAGCTTTGTAAAGGACAAGCCCCTTGGACAGAAATTTTTATTTTTATTTTTTTTATTTTTTTTTTTTATTATTTTAATATACATCATATGGGTTACATTAATACATACATATTTTGCAAAATATAATATTAAGGTTCATAATTGGTCATGTATACCTTATCAGAAAAGAGGAGCTCTTGTGCCTGATAAGGGAGCCACGATTCTTACTTAGATTCATAATTCATTATGTGATATAATAGTAAAATATATATATATATTTTTTTTTTTTTTGTTTAATATAAGTTTTTTTGGAAAAAAAGTTTGATTTTATTTATTTGTTCTTGTTGGTTCGTAATACAGCGCAATTCGGAAGGGAGATTATTGTAGTTTTTTATGGCTTGGTAAATATAATGGTTTTGCATTTGAGTTGTTTTAAAGATTGGCTATTTTAAATAAATCAAACTGACTCACCACTCACTCACTCACTCACTCACTCATTGCGAGTACCTACATTTCAAACTTTATCGCATATTGTAAAAGAAACAATATACAGGGTGTATCGGCAAGTACCCGACAAACTTTAACCAGCTATTCCTCAGCACATTTGGAGTAAAAAATGTTATGGGCGCTTTGCTGTCCGGTAACATTTTTTTCCATTAAAAACAAAAAATAAATAAAAAATCCACACTCCGTCACCTTCATTTGCCTTGTTTCTCGCGTTCAACAGCTGTTATTAGCAAGTGCGTCAAAAAGTGTCCTCGCTCTTTCGTACACACTAAATAATAATGAGACGAATGGTGCCATGCCATTTTGTTGTGATTGTAAAAGCGCGCCAACGTAGGTACGTACGTACATTATTCAACGAAACTCGAACAAAATATTGCCAGACGGGTTTTCAAACTTTGACAAAGGATAAAACATTGGTGACATGTGGTGAAAATATGAATAATATTTTTTTTATTAAAAAAAAATGTTACCGGACAGCAAAGTGCCCATAACATTTTTTACTCCAAATGTGCTAAGGAATAGCTGGTTAAAGTTTGTCGGGTACGTGCCGATACACCCTGTATGTATTGTAGGTACGTTCAATTTATTTAACTTAATTTCACTTATTTTTGTAATATTTATATTTTGTAATACCTGCATCAACTGTAAAGCGCCCCTGAGGTGATATCTCACAAAAGCGGCGCTATACAAATTATCCAATAAATAAATACGTTCAGTCGGTCACCTTTGAACGGGTAGAATCCATTTATAAATAAGTGCTATTTCGAAAATACCCTTGAAATTAGACGTCAGTTTCATTAAACCTGCTTCTAGATTATGGTTCTGCCGATGAGAGCTATTGTGTAGCATCTCCCTCTTTCACATGTGTAACATTTGCCCATATCTCTCAATCTAACATTACAGTTTTAATCGCTAACTGCTGTAGAAAAGAGATCCTTGTATGATCGTGTGAGAGATGTGGAGATTCGCAAATAATTCAAGGCTGATATATTCGTAATAAGTAAGTCTAAGAAAGGAATGTTTGATGGTTTGGAGGATTTAAAAAAAAAAGCGCAAGTTGCGCCACAATACGAAGTATGTCAAAAAATACAAATAAATAGTAGTATATCTGTGTGTAAGGATATAATGGCCAACCTTATGATTCCAGAAATAGCCTCATTTTTAATGTCAGTGCAATACAAATTTTTCTTAAAGAAATGATAACTCCTTCATTTGTACACGCAATTGCTTCATACGAAATTTTATAGCATAGTAATGATCAGCAGAATCCATTTCTAGCCAAAAAAAATACCCTTGAAAATTCAAGTCTCTTTGTCTACAGGCGATTTTCAGCCCACTGTGCGGCGCTACCGTGGAGAGAGTTCCCCCGGCTCCTATTGTTGGTCTCCGCATCTAGTCACCTTACATTTAGTATCCCTGCACTCTTCGCCCTTAGGGTTTATTATAGAATCCTCTTTGGTGGTCGTCTTTTTTCTCTCCTTACATATCCTGCCCCTGCTTACTTAGTGGGCTGTCCAAATGAACTGCTTTTCAAACATTTCTACAGTTTTTGGTTTGTTTATTGATAAATCTGGTGTGGATAATGTAGAATTTGCTAAACAAATTGTATTAGATCGAGAAACACCTTCAAAGTACATAACATAAATATTTATATAGGGTTGTTTCACAAATTTTGGACAATTCATCAAATTTTAAAATTAATATTCAAGTTCTGTGAAGGTCCTATTCAAGTTCTGTCAAACAACCTGCCTACGATGAAATAAAAACAACTTCCATTGAACTTTCACAGAACTTGAATTTCTATGAAATTTGACGAATTGATTTTCGCGAGAGTATGGCGGTTTCATCGTGCGTGCACGACATTGTAATGTCAAATTCCGGGATTGCGTGAGAGTAAAATTGTTTTTAATCTTTCGCATAATCGGTTTTTAGAAAAAACCACGAGAATAACAAACAAAAAAATATATATTACGAGCGACGCATTCACTGAACTTCCAGATTGAAATGTTTTTAATTTTACTAATAAAGATTAGCCCGAATGATTTAAATCCGTTACATTTTGATATTACGTAAAAGTTTTACTTCGACCTCGAACGTGACAAAGGATTAATTTGTTTTTATCCTTCCCTGAACAAAGGATTCTATGTGTAGAGATTCAGCTTTACAGCTTTTATAAAATCAGATCTATAGACCGTGTAAATGATATTTTCTTGGATCTCAAGGCGATGCCAAAATCAGACATCTCTGGTTCAAAAAATTACTTATCTCCTTTGCCTCCCCACTGCCTTCAGCCTCTTAACATCATGCCATAGTCTCACTGGTTCCAGACGGTTGTGACTAGTTCGGTACATGGCGATGGCAAAATCAGATATTTCTAGATCAAAAGCCATGTTTTGGATCCCAAGGCGATGCCAACATCCGTTTTAGATCAAAACCATGTTTTGGATCCTGAGGCGATGCCAACCTCAGATATTCTAGATCAAAAACCATGTAATGTAAATCAATCTGATATCGAAAAAGGGCGTATTTCAATAAGTATCTACAGCGGAACAAGCGCACTGGCTCAGTCCATCTTTTTCTTGGCATTTTCGATATTTTTGTTTCACGTTTTATTTGAATCTTCGATTTCAATAATTTTAATTTTGTTTTTTTCAATTTAGCCACGTCCCAAGTAAAATTTCACACAGTGGGCTCAAGTAATGGTATATGTAAAGGGAATCTAACGACGGGTTGTTTCACAGAATTTCACCAAGTCATCAAATTTTCAAGTGCTGTGAAGGGTTCTATTGAAGTTCAGTCATTATTTCAGTTTAGTGAAACAACTGGCCAGTAATGATATAATAACAGAACATGAATAGAACCTTCACAGAACTTGAACATAAACTTTGAAATTTGATGAAAGGTTCAAATTCCGTGAAACAACCAATCCTAAGTGAGGTTTCATCCAAATGGATTTCAAATAATCGTAGCTTTGCAGCATCTCTAGTTACTTGTAATTTTCTAATTGCCTTGCCGGCAAACCGGGAGTTTACTGCCATTAAATATTAAATACACGGTGTACCCAATGCACGTTACGCTTTATATTACGTTTTGTACGTTACCCGCCTCATTAGACGAAGTCTGTTCTGAAACAGGATATTGATTCTGAACTTATTCATGTTGATTTTATAAGAATCGAAAAATCAGTGGTAGTTATTTTCTATATGTTTTCACAAACCTTCCCAGTGATATGTTTTTTGAGAAAAAAAATAGTTTTTTATTACGTAAAGTTTGACTCTTTGCGATCATTGAAGTATGAAAAAAATATTAAACAATTTCGTTCAATCACGTTCGGTTTGCAGGAAGAAAACGCTTAAAATAACGAAAATACTCTGAAATCTGTTTTTCATTTCCGTCGATTTCTAAAAATATTTCGTCGTGTTGCTTTGAGATGACCGGCACATTCTCGAGATGATGTCTTGTCTGTCTGGGTAGATGTGCGGTGTGACGTGGTCTAATGCGCCCTACAGACCATTCAATTTGGTGGAGCGGTTGTGCGTAGTAACGATTACAAATAATTGAAAAGCCGCGCCGTGAAGATTTGACGGATTTTTTAAAAATTTTATGTAAGAATGTACTTTGATGAGAGATGCCAGGAACGAAGCTCTTTTGGAGAAGTTCAAATGTACCGAAAACGAATAAAACCGTGAAAAGCATTTTTTTATTCGTTTAGTAGAATCGTATGACTTTGTTTATTTTTATTTGCGTTCTCCAGAATAACAACCGACGAAATTGAACCAACCAGTTAATGCAACACCCAACAGTAGTCGTCGCTCTAGTTCGTAAAAATCTATAAAAATCCAACAGACCTAAACGTAAATCAGGAGAAATAGCGCTTCAAAGTTTTTTTTACGAAAAACGCATATACAATGAAATTAGCTCTTTCTAAGCTTACTAAAGTGATAGTGATTATTATTTTTAAGTAAAATTCGTTCGAAATGTTTAAAATTACGCAGAAAACACGTTTTTAATTTGTATGTAGGACAAAGTGTTGGATAAACACGCTCGGAATGTTGTTTAATTTTGGTGGACTTGACAAACTGCGTCTTGAAAACACATCAAAAAAAAAAATTTTTTTTCACTTGTATCGTATGAATAAATGCTTTCTGAGAACAACTGCATACTTAACTCAATTTCGCCAAAAATGGTCTGTTGGACAAAAAAACGAACTAAAGCGACGAGTTGACAAACCATTGAATGATCTGTATGGGGTCTTGCGACTGTCTGGTATCGCGGGCGGCGCGTATCGCCGTGTTGCCGTACTGTCGCGTTCCCGCCTGTCGGTATTGCGGCTTGACTTAATTAGTTATGCTGCATCAGTGATAAGTTTCATTGTGTTCAACAATCGCCGATATTTATATTATGAGCTATTTAAATATTCGCTTGATTTGAGCCAATTTATTCACATAATATTCTTTTCTTTACATACTATTTGAGCTTAATGTAGTTATTTTTCTTCTTGTTTATGAGTGGGGGTGGGCTAAATCTAAATAAATTATTCCTTTACAAATTGTGTATTTTAATAATTATAATATATTTTTTAATATTAATAATTTATGGTAATAATGGATAATCTAGTTTAGAGTGCAAGAGTAGTGTACCATTAATTAGATATGTGATTTTTACTATTGATTAGTTTTCAAACACGCCATCTTGCAATGATGCATTTAGGCATGTTATTTTTGTTTCAAATTTATGAATTTTGCAAAGCAATATTAATTTGTTAGCATCATGTAGGTACTATTTTCTGGTTACCAGACAACTTAGCACAATGACCATTCAATACACGTTTTAAAAAACGATATGAAGTCATGAAAGTGATGAAATAAAAACTAGGTAACATTTACAGATTAGTTTTTTTCATCGCTTTATGTAATTTTTAAGGGTGTGTTGAGTTATCATGGAATCCTATTTTCTGTGTTAGCTACATCCAAACACACACACACACACACACTCTCCACATTAATAAATCACTTATTTAATGTTTGTTAGTAAAGGATTTGAACAGTCGACAAATAAAGAGCAGTGTTAATATTGAAATAATAGTCACCTTGAGATGCGAGCTCATACCCAATGTGACGTGGTGGAAATGACAAAAACAAGCGAGCACTTGTTGTTGAGCGGCTCAATGCTGCATCATCTCTTGACGTTGTACCTTTCCTTCCTGCTCCATTAAAGCCGTAATAATTAAACCAGTTTTATATTAAAAACCAGAACTTTCAGACTTGTATCATAAATAGTTGACATTATATGAAAAGATGTTTTCACACCTTTTATCTACATTTTAATTGCATTAACAATAACCCTGGGTTTTGCCTTTAACATCTGATTTTGTTTCTCATCACAACATGTTGCTTAACACTAAACAAGTTGTTTCTCAGTAAAACATGTTGCTTCTTATTGAAACATGTTGTTTCTCATTAAAACATGTTGTTTCTCTTTAAAACATGTTGTTTCTCTTTAAAACATGTTGTTTCTCTTTAAAACATGTTGTTTCTTATTAAAACACGATGCTTCTTATTAAAACATGTTGCTTAACACTAAACAAGTTGAACTTTCTTTCTACTTTTATGACCTAAGTTTATTTTCTCTAGTTGAAATAATTTTATTTTGTTGTTACGCCTTTGGGGTAAACGGATGCGATATACGCCTTTTGTAGAAAGGAAAGTTGGTTACACTTGCTGTGGAGGATTCTAAAACATCCTTGGTGGTTTTGTTTAGATTTTGCTTAGTTTAATCAATGAATTAATTCTAATTTAATGTGATGTTTTTCAGCCGGTCAGAGTTAGTAGTGCTTTCACTTGTTTGTATTATACTTTCCTGTGTTCTAACCTTTTCCATGGATGTTTTCAGATGTCCCAATATCCCTTAGTGCGTTGGTTGCTAGCCATACGAATTCCTGTTTGACGTAGTTGCTTTGTCCCAAGTACTAACTCCCACGGTTCCGCCCTCCTGTAATGGGTGTCAGCCGTACTCCCGCACTTGACCCTTGCTTTGGAATAACTGGGAGGGGACCAGAATGGGGGGTATTGTAATTTTATTTGTGGACCACGTGGATTAATATGTATTGGGGTTTCCATACAGCCTTTCGTCAAAGATTCTGATCAGCGGGGTGCCACTCCACGCGTGCTTCGAAGACATAGAGCCGTTACTAGCGCCGTTTGGTACCGTGGAGAGGTGCGACAAGGTCAACAGCCGGGATGCCAACACCCAAACGGTGCACATCACGTACCAGACCCAGGAGCAGGCTCAGCAGTGAGTACCACTTGTAGCTCTGGCCCCCCCACCCCCTCCCCCCTCCCGAGTAGTGTGAGATATGCGTCTCCCGAACCCACACCCACGTGCGCACTGTTTCAGGGCCGTCAACGGACTCAACGGCATGGAGATGGACGGCAGTCGGCTGAAGGTGGAGGCACTGGAGAGGCGCGGAGGGCGAGCCCGTGGCGGAGCGCGCGCGGGGACCCAGGCGCGCCCCACGGACTTCCCGCTACGCCTACTGGTGCAGAGCGACATGGTTGGCGCCATCATCGGTCGCCAGGGCAGCACCATCCGCCTCATCACGCAGCAGAGCCGCGCACGCGTCGACGTGCACCGCAAGGACAATGTGGGCTCCATGGAGAAGGCCATCACCATCTATGGCAACCCCGACAACTGCACCGGCGCCTGCAAGCGCATCCTCGAGGTCATGCAGCAGGAGGCCAACAGCACCAACAAAAGGTACATACATCTTATCGAATTATCTTATCCAATACATATTGAAATATACCGTCATACCGCTTCGTGATACTCACTCAACAATACCTTTACTAATTTAGCTCTTCTCCCGACAGTGAAATATCACTGAAGATCTTGGCCCACAATAACTTGATTGGCCGTATCATTGGCAAGGGTGGAAACACCATTAAGCGCATAATGCAAGATACAGACACAAAGATCACCGTGTCCTCCATAAACGACATCAACAGTTTCAACCTGGAGCGAATCATCACAGTGAAGGGAGGTATTGACAACATGGCCCGCGCCGAGGCGCAGATCTCTGCGAAGCTGCGCCAGAGCTATGAGAATGACCTACAGGTAATAACCCACCACCAACATGTAATTGACGTTAAGAATGCTATTTATTCCTCATGCCACAAAATTTTCTCTACTTTAACTCTTTTCCCTGCCACGAGCTGCTTAACTAATATAATATTTCAGTTAAATTGCAATGTTCGTTATAATCTTCGCGTTCATAGATGTCGTTAATTAAAATATGCTTTTTGTGCGTTCTGCTTCACAATATTATGACAAATTATTTGTTTTCGCCCGTTAATACCCAATATGAATATGAATAAATCGTTTTAAATGGCATAAAAATATAGTATTGTATCGATGATTCAATCCAATATTGTATTTGTATGCCTTGCTTGAAAGGATTGACTTTTTAAATGGACACAACTATTTATTCATATTGTGTTAGTACAGATGCAAACAAATAATTCCTCTTAATATTGTAAAGTATTACTTGAATGTATTTTAATTATAGCGTCATCTATGAACGTGTAGATAATAACAGATGTCGCGTTTAAACATAAGACGAGACAATATCCCAAAATAAAGCCTGAATCTTAGCGATGTACGTGAAGCAGCCGTGCACAAAAATATGCGAAGCCCGGCCCTGGTGTATTGGACAGACCTGCGGTTGAATTTCCCTTTCAAACCTCTAAAATAAAGTGGGAATTTTAACGACATAAGTGATGAATTCGTGTAAAAACATTTTTCATCATACCTATTGGCAACTAGAATATTTTACACCTATACTAGTCCCAGCAAGAGGTCGTACGTGATATGATTGTTCTAGTATCTTCTGTCATTTTCATACAAGACGTTTGAGAAAGAAGAGGATGATGTAGGAGCCCTCGCTGGGCGCTAGTATAGTAACTGCAATGTGGTTCTTGCAACTGGATTTGGCTTCTAGGAAACAGTTTGCACCCTGTGTTTACTATAAAGGCCTTCCGATTATTCAGTACATGTATTGGTATTTAATGATGTATGTTTCTTGCAGGCACTGGCCCCCCAGAGCATAATGTTCCCAGGCCTGCACCCCATGGCAATGATGGCTACCAGCGGGCGCGGGCCGTACTGCGGCGCGCCGCCCCCGTTTGCCCCCTCGCTATACTCGCCCGCCCCGGGGCCCCAGGCTGGAGCTGGCGACGCCCAGGAGACCACCTTCCTGTACATCCCCAACAACGCAGTTGGCGCCATCATCGGCACCAAGGGTCTGCACATCCGCAACATCATTCGCTATAGCGGCGCCTCCGTCAAGATCGCACCCCTCGAGCAGGAGAAGCCTGACCAGCAGGCGCAGGAACGCAAGGTCACCATTGTCGGTAGCCCTGAAGCCCAGTGGAAGGTAACTTCAAAAACCCCAGTCCAATTCCAATCAAACCCATTGAGCGAGACAGTGAAATCCGGATACCAAGTTATTTATAAAGTGAACTTCTCGTTTTCTTTACCAATCATCCCCCCTCGCATTATAAACGGTGTACAGAACCCAAATTTAGTTTTCTTCTTCTTTTGGCAACTAAAAAGTAAAAAATTTCGGAGCTAGGTCTACGCTTCAACGCATTATTAAATATATTCAACAGCTGATATTAACTCCCTTTCGCCCTTGAGGTGATTTTTCACAAAAATGGCGCTATACACAAATTATCCAATTATGTAGTAGTATTGATTAGTGATCGAGTTTTTTCAAATTTGACCAAAAAATTGCAAACTTCATAATCGATTTACTTGAAAACGAAAACTCAAATCAAAAAAGTTAGACCTCATAATCGACTCCAAATGTGATTTAGTTTCACCAGTTTACCGCTTGTACTGAGTTTCTGGACACTGTATATATCTTTCCCATTCTTATTCCCCTTTTCAAAATAAGGGTTCTGTCTGTTTTTCTGTTCCTTCTTCTCCAGTGTGCTAACCATTTCAGTCTGCAGATTCACATTTTCTTTTTGACACTTGGTTTTAATAATGGTTATTGTAATGTTTCCCTAGGCTCAGTACCTGATCTTTGAGAAAATGCGTGAAGAGGGATTCGTGTCTGGAACGGACGACGTGAGGCTGACAGTAGAGATCTCGGTGGCCAGTTCGCAGGTGGGCCGCATCATCGGCAAGGGAGGCCAGAATGTGCGTGAGCTGCAACGTGTCACGGGCTCACTCATCAAGTTGCCAGAGCAGGGTGCCGCCCAGCTGCACCAGGACACCACTGTTCACATCATCGGACCGTTCTTCAGTGTCCAGGTAAGACGCTTGCCCGATATGACTGGATTATCAATCACCCACACGTAGTGGGCTGTCACATTTTTATTGCTTCATTCATGTATCAGCGTGTACCTAAATGACTTTAACCAGCAATTCCTGAGCATATTTGGAATAACAAAGAAATAAAATTCTGTCACGTTTCCACTAATCACATTGCAACACATTGCATGGAATTATTGCGTTTTAGTAAAATTCCACGAAATGAAAACTTCAAAGTAACAATCTCAAAAAATGTGGAGTGAAGTGTTTTAATCAAAATACAGTTGTCATGTTAAGGCGCTGCGTCTCGATGTTGCTGCTGGAACGAGACTGAGTGTGTGTATCACGTGATGCGCTAGGTTGGTGTGATGGAAAAATATATTTTTTAAATCAAATAAAAAAGTCATGAAATGAAATCTACATTTTACTCAAAATATGCTCAGAAATGGCTGGTTAACAGGTTTACTGTAAACCGAGTTCTAATGTTTGTAGAAACTCCGCACCCGCCGATTGGCTTTGGGTGTCAATATAACTTTCAGTGTTCATCATTCAAATGACGCGACGTGTTGTTTTTATTGAAAATTAAAATATATGATATTTGGCACTCATTTTATAGTTAAAACATAGAGCCGAAATGATTATAAAAAGAAAACATCAAGAGGTTTTAAGCCTTCCCGTTCAAGGTCAAAGGCCTTCACTGTCCGGCCCAAGGCTAGCGGTGAACCTGTTCAAGTCTGTCGGGTAAATGCTGGTACCTCCTTTTTGTAGTACCCTCATAAAAAGACAAAAGCAGTTTTGTTAATTTTTGATTTTCCCACAGTAAGAAGTTTTCTTTCCAGTCCTCGACCCTTGGTCGCAATCCAGTTTGACTGACTTCATATCTTAAGACAAAAAACAATGTTTTTACTTTTTTGTAACCAAATTTACACTTTTTTCTATCCGGTTTATAAACTGTGTGGTTTGTACTTGGAATCAATAACTAATCATTCGAAGACTGAAAGAAAAAGTTGACATTGACTTTCTACAATTTAACGAAAACAATGTTTTTGTCTCGTTCAAACCATTTTTTGTAACCGTTTTGCTGTTTGTATTGACTTTTTCTGAAATTGATTATAAATCATATGTTTTGCGTCTGCGTTTTTTGCGATTTTATGACTACTGTTGAAACCATTGTTTTGGACGTAAGTATTGAAAATTTATATCTTTATAAAATATTCTTAATTTATTTTTGCCAATATTGGGTTCAGTGTGAAATAACTGCGTTCATTTTATTTAATGCATTTCCCATGTAAACAAAGTTATTCTCATTAACAGTTTGATCTGGTGTTGAGAAGAGATGGTTCAAGATGAAATGAGAGAGGCATGAGATATGTATGCTATGGTATTGAGATGTTAACAGTGTGAAATTGTATGGATTGATTTGAGATGTTGACAGTTTGAAATTGTATGGATTGATTTGAGATGTTGACAGTTTGCAATTGTATGGATTGATTTGAGATGTTGAATTATTGACGTAAGTTTGAATTTGTTTAACATTATGTTAAGTTTAGTTGTCAGAACCTGATTTATTTAACAATGCTGAAATGTCTTAATTAAAATACAATGTTGTTACTTCACACTTGACCCTTTTAATACAGCTGTAATTTTGTTTATTTGTAATAACATGCAGGTAACTTATATCTATAAGAAAATAAGTAGTTTAAAAAACCCATCACAGTAAAACCTCGTAAATTTGAAATCCACGGGACATACATAAATCAAAATTCATATGAAAAAATTCCGAAATTGTAAGATTTTTTTTTATTCTCTGAAAATCGGTTCCTCGGGCGTCCCTTTAAATTCAGGTAGATTCTTGTGAGTAAATTCGTGATAATATAACTTATTCCTAGATAAGTCAAATTTTCACATCCGATTACCGTCACGGCCGGCCCATAATAAAATCTGAATATGTTTTGTAAAAATTGGACATATTTACTTTGATGATTTACAAAATAAAAATACGACAATGTATAACCGAATAAATTAACTTTTTAGACCAACTTCTCAGATTCTGATTTTATTTTCACTACAAACTTTTCGAATTATCAGGGTTTGAATTAACGGGGTTCTACTGTAGTGATAAATGTTAATTTGTACGAAAAATGTATTTTAACCTTTATTATTTTTATTCCAAAAACAGTAAAAATGCATTGTTCTCAATAGTCAATGCTTGCACAAGCGTCCTCTTGGCTATGGGGCAACAATATTATATTCTCTTGTGATTCTAAGGTACCTGTTGCATAATGGCATGAAGATGTTTAATTTGCGTGCGAATGTATTAATGACTTAATAACTCTATGCATTACCATTCAAATTATGTTGGTATATTTCTCTTTATAGAAAGCGTGTGAGGCGGGTTGAGCTGAAAGAGGCAAAGTTGGTAAAGACAACAACTTGCTCGCGATCCCGGGTCGCTCCACGAGTCGCTCCGATTAGGTAATACAACCTTTCCCCTTGCTTCTAGGAGCATAGCGACGCGTGCGGACATGGCTCTGGATCCAGAACTGAAATCTATGTTGGAATCTTTTGTTTATGATTTGCCTTAATTACATAATTTCACCATAAACACAAAAGGAAGAATGTGATGGCAGTCATTCTTGACTACTGTTTGTCTTTGCCACAAGACTTTGACGTCTTGCAGGCCTAATGATATAAATGATTTCTGCACTCTTATTTAAAATGTGTTAAACTTGGCAGCGGCCATGTTACCTTTTTTTTTTTAATTTTGCGTGCATGTTAACTGGAAAATAAAATAATTGTGCGTAAATAAATTACTGAAGTAAAAAAGTAAGCTGTACACAAGTTAAAAAATAAAAAAATTAATAAAAGTCGATCAACAATGAATTTGAGTGATCAAAAATGTACATTTTAAATAATTTTGCAGTTATCTCTTGAAAGTGTATTTGGTTTCTAGTTTAGATAGCAATTATTGCTATACTGAAACCATCGTAAGAAGTTTTAAAAAATGAAATCTTATTTGTGGGAAAAATTGGGCCATTTTTTTCTTCAAGGGACTGAAAAAACCAAACTTCTTAAGCAAGTTTCACTGTAGTGATCTTCTATAATGGTTAATTTAACAATCTTATTGTTTATTATTTGCTGCGGAACTGTATTATTTATTTTATAAAAAAAACGAGTGCGTAAGATGAATTGTTTTATTCCATCCAAAATGTACCTTCTCCTAATAATCCCTCGTCGCTCAAGTAGAATGTTTGTTGTACTGTATTGTATAGAAGTGAACAGTGTGCTGATATGGTGGTCACTCTCGTTGTTTCAGTCGGCACAGCGCCGCATCCGCGCGATGGTGCAGCAGGCCGGCGCGCCGGTGCGAGGCGGGCGGCGCGTGGCCTCGTCCAGCGGCTCCCCGCAGCAGCAGCAGTAGAGTCGGTCGTACAGTCAGCACGGTCGGCCGTCACTTCGTACATTGAACATTATGTACAGCATCATTGTGAATCTTCATGGAATCTATGTAAAAGTGTCTTGATGTAAATTATTTATATTTACCTTTGAGTGTACCCCGTTGAGGGGATTGACTGAGCCCTAGGCCTGCGCACCCCGCCCCTCGGGGGGGGCGCCGTGCTCACGCCTACTCGGGTGTGTGAAGAACCCACGTAACGTGTATGGTGCTTGATATGTCTGGAACATCTGAATTTGTGTAATGGTTACTGACTATTGTTTCTGTAATCATAGGTGTTTCCATTTTCTGTCTAAATATGAAACACTTACTCGAGGTTATACTTTTTGATGCATTTATAGTGCTAGCTCTGACAGTTATTTTTGGATATTAAATAATGAAATATCTATAGCCCGTTTCTACCTCCAGTCACTTGGTCGCTAAGTTAGGGTACGGTTGGTTTGTGCGTTGGGTGGAGAGCGCTAATGTTATGCTAAACATAAGAATTGGGACCAATTTGACCATTCCCGCTAAAGTTGTTGCCATTGTCGGCCACTGGACCAGTCTCAGTCTCAGCCCTCCCCCACCAGCTGCACCATTCTCACTCAGCTCACTGCAATATCGTGCAAGTCCCTGCCCTGCCCTGCCCCAGAGGATATATTATACATTGGATGGCAGGAGCAAAGGAGGCGATTCAGAAAGTTTGCATATTCAAGTATATTTACTCTGTTTGGATTGTTTTAATTATGAAAACCAACTACCTCCTCTACGAATTACGATAATTATAGCTGAGTTAATGTAGGTGACTACAATGTTTTGAAATGGTTGAGAACTTTAATAAAATAGTTGAACTACTAATTACAATGTTGACCTCACAAACAGTTTTATTAAACAGAGTTTATTCCCCTTTTCCCCCCGCCCACCGGCGAGGGGCCCACAGTTCACATTTGTGTTAACATATTGAATTTATCTATACATATACACCGAGAGATTGTTGCATATTTTTATGTATTATCTATTTATTTCAACTTGTAACCTAAGTGAATATTACTGGGGTATGAATACAATGTGTCTATTGTCTATCTGTAAGTCATTAAGGTATCTTGCATAATAAAGGAAAGAAACGTGCACCGACCCTTGTAGTGGACTCCCGGGAGGCAGTTCTGTACAATATGGGCACTGGCAGAGGAACTACGAGGGTTCTTTCTATTCTTATCATCAAATATTAAATATATTCTACATTTATAAAGACGTAAAATAAAGATACAGGGTTATTCAGGAGTGAGTTGGTTGGGCTCACTTGACTTGTAGACTAGCGAGCCGAGCCGCGCTCCCGCGCTCTGTATTGTTTCCCGAGCCCTCGGCCTGGGCTCGAACATCCGGCCCGGCTCAGGTGTCCCTTGATAGTTCATTGTTAATAAATGTCATAATTAACTGTGTTAAATGTGATTTCTGTTATAACTGTACTATAAGCTCACGTGTACATAATATGCTTATAGAATTGAAATGATGTTAAACATTTTGTGTTAAATTAATAATTGGTTAACTTGGATTAGTTAAAATTTCAACCAATCCATCTTTCACTCCTTCTACCCCCCCTGCCTCTCACTAGACTTGTTGAATTTGGTTTTCTCCATGCGTTCTTGCACATAAACAATTAAATGTCCACCAGACAGAATATAACTTTGACAGCATTTTGTCTTGGAGGTGTTCTTCAAATGTTAGATAATGTTTCTTGTGATAGCTTTTCTTTTTAATTTTTGTATTAATTAACTTTATAAGGAAGGGTTATTGGACGTGATACCATAGCAAATAGTGATATTTTGTCATTGTTTTCTATCATAGGATTTATTGAAGTATTGAATATTGTACATTTTGTATGTGCCAAGTGAGATATTTTTAAATGAGATTATAATATCAAAGTATTAATTTTTTTGTTTAAAATATTTCCATGGCTGCCCCAATTATCTTTGTTTAAAATCTTTCCGTGGCTGCCCTAATTATCTTTGAATGAGATTCTTCAGTTCAATTCACAAAAAGCCATGTTTCCGTAGAAGTCATTATTCACAACTTGTTATTAAAAAAGAAAGGTAATAAAATATCTATCTATTATTATTATTAATTGGGCATGTCATAGCCGGTTCTCCTCTCCGTGAATATTTTCTCATTTCAATATCTCATTTCCGAAAGCCTAGATATACGCGAGCGTGGGCCTGTGTGCGACGGACCCGGCTCTGGGTTTTCAATAAGTCTCCTATCCAACCAACCAACAGACGTGTATTTGTTTAGCATACGGCGATACCACCTACGGGACGTGATGGTAAACCTGCTGCAAGTGTTGCACCGCCGAATGCCGAATGTTTTACCTTAGATTTCCTTACCTAGGATTTAACAATGTTTGCTGTTATAATCAATCTTGATGTTTCATTTTTATGTCTAATAGTTTGTTGTCCTCTTTGAGTTGATCCGAAGCATTTATTTATGATGGGAGTAAATGATCAGTTTATATAAACTTATTTTTACATTAGATTCTATTGTGATTGTGAATTATCTTATTAGAGGATTTCCTATTTTGTACAAGTTTTGTAGTTCCCGTGGAAGGATAATGAACGGTTGCATGGTTGTTCCGCTGTCATTATCCATATCCATTCTTCTATTTCTTTTTATTCTTTTTTCGGAAACAAATTTGTACATTTTATAGTAAGTAGTTATAGTTTTGTTGATTTTTTGCAGAACTCTTAAACTTGAGTTTATAATTTTTCTTGGTTGCTCTTGAATGTGAGTTTCCAAAATTATATTTTCTTTATTGATAATATTATCTTACACATGAATATGGATTTCCAACAGCACAATTTATTTATTGATTATGTTAGATGTCATTAACATGGGTTTCAAATATCATGATTCATTTTTTACTGCTCTTGACAGTTTTCAAAATCGTAATTTCTTTAGGTATTCATAATATTGCTTTTTTTGGGTTTCCCCTGAATGTGAGTTTCCAAAATTATATTATTGATTGTATTATCATTAAGCTAGTCTCACTCGAGCGCTTTGTCCTCTTGATATATGTGGGCTCGGTCTATTTTACTATATTCACATTTGGAATGTATGGTGAACAGGCCACGCCCACATATCTTATGAGGGTATAGCGCCCATGTGAGACTAGTACTAACATTGGTTTCCAAAATCATAATTTTATCATGAATTCTGAGGTTTTTTTTTTTAAATTTCTCTTGACAACATCTTAATTGATATACATAATATTATCTTTGACATAAACACTAGTTTCCAAGTATGAATTACCGAAATCACAATTCAAAGTTGTGATTTATTTTTTTAATGCCCTTGGCAGTTTCCAAAATATTTTTTTTTAATATTGATTATATTGACATAAACACAAGTTTTAAAATCAATTTTTTTAGGTATTGATTATATTACTTGGTTTCCAATAATGATTTTTATGGTGTATCTTGAATACGAGTTTCCAAAATTTATATTTTTTCTTTATTGATTAAATATATATGTATCATCATCATAAGTTTAAAAAACATTTTTTTAAGTTATTGATTACGTTACTCGCGTTTTACAATAATGATTTTTATGGTGTTTCTTGAACACGAGTTTCCAAAATTTATATTTTTTCTTTATTGATTAAATATATATGTATCATCATCATAAGTTTAAAAAACATTTTTTTAAGTAATTAATTACATTACTCGCGTTTTACAATAATGATTTTTATGATGTATCTTGAATACGAGTTTCCAAAATTTATATTTTTTCTTTATTGATTAAATATAAATGTATTGTCATCACAATTGCCCACGAGGAAATAAAATTAAGCTAATGTTCCGTTACTGTCTCTGTTATTTTTTACACACAATTATTTTTATTTAAATTTTTCTTGTGAGTTCATAATTATAATAAATTCATATTACAATTACTTGTTTTTTTCTGTACATTAATTTGTTTAGCTACCGTTTTTCTTCTTTCCTCTGATGTACATTTATTAGTGTTATAGTTTTTTTGTAGCGTATGCTTTCGGAACTATGTTAAACTACCTCAATATTAATTAAAGAGTTCATTGAATTATCTGATTTGGGATTAACAATATACTGAAAAAATAGACTTAAGGAAGAATTTTTGGAAAATAGTAATCAAATGAAATAATAATTAAACACATAATAGAAAAGAAATCAAGATTCTACATGTAATAAAAATGAACAATTCATCTATGGTAATTCTTCATGAATAAAATGAGTAAATAATATTTCCTTGTTTTAATTATTCCCTATTTTCTTTTTATAGAGGCTATTAACAGATTACCACTGGTGGCGTACGCGCATTAGAGTGTACAAATATTGCTTAGCACCGTGATACAGCAGTGACGCCAGGGGCGGTTCTTCCCTTAGGTCAATTTGTTATTGACCCCCCAAAATTATAAGGCAGCAATAATAATAAATTATGTGCATCTGAACAACTGGTCTTATTCTTATTTTATTTGAAATGTACCGCGAAATAGCAGAGTTCTGAGCGAGAGCGGCTAGATAAGCAGTGATGTCTATTTTCTAATAGAAGCTTTCATTCACAAGTCCATATGATTCGCTGGGTCTAGTAAGTATGTATGGCACTCTTTAATATGTTTAATTAGGTAACAAAAAAAATAATAAACGAGTTAGAATTAAATTTCATCGGTACATTCCGCACACATGAGGCCGCGATGGTCCATGCACATATACTTTTTGCATTGCTTGCATTAGAACCTTGTCATATGCCGTTTTTTATAATCACAATAACCACAAACCTTTTTTTGAGTACCACTTGGACCAGGTGTGGCAATGGTAGGCATTTCATCTAAAACTTCGACGATTTTCCTTTTTAGGCATCTCATCAAAGTTAGCATTTCGTTTCTTTTACGTAACCATATCGTTATCACTGTCGGAATCTGTCAGGACCATTTCATCCAATTTCACATGATCTTCGACATCACTGATTTCTACATCCTTTTGCTGACTGGTAAAATCATCATCACAAGAGTCAGATAAACGATTCAAATAGTCATCAATTTGCCGATCATCCATTCTAAAATAAAATAAAAAGATTTGATGTAAAATACACACAATAATACATTTTGAACGATAAAATAAGATGTAACTATAAATAATAACTCATATAGAATAATATCATATACTTACTTTTACTATGTACAACCAGAACTCATCAAAAACAATGTTTTCAAAATAACTTGCAGTCTCGTCAAAAGTTACACTATTCATAAACATTCGTCTCTCAGACATTCAAAGGTCTATAACAAGGCTGCCCAACCTCAGGCCCACAATGTGGCCCGCGAACGAATTATAAGTGGCCCGCGTGAAACATTTTCAAAAAACCCGCCAATTTGAAAAAGTGTCGCGGGTCCGCGGTAAAACAAACAATGCAGCTTGCGCGCGGTCACCAGTGTTGGCAACGACGGCGATTTATCGCTATTTAGGCTACTCAGAACGAGAATCAGCGACGAAAAAATCTAACCTGTTGAACTTACTTTTGAAACAAAAATACACCGGTTTTCGACATAATATTTTTTGCGTCGAAATGGAATCCTGTAGCCACCCCCCCCCCCCCCCCCATGGAATTCGAAAAATTGCTGTGGGGTATCACATATGATGTTCGGAATTTTTTCTCAGCGAAGTTCCGTAACAACCCCCCCCCCCCTATGGAAATAGGAACCGTCAGGTATTCAGTGGCCCGCCAGTGATTCAAAATCGTCAATTTCGCCCAACTGCTAAAAAGGTTGGGCAGCCTTGGTCTATAACTTGTCCACAAGACTTCACTGCGAGGCAAGCGCACCCACCATGCACCCGCGTTACTAATGAACAAGGGATCTAGGAAGGTACTTGAGAGGTCATCATTTTATCTCTTTCACTCGAGACACTAGAAAGAAATTTACGTTTTGCGCGGTCTGTGGGACGGATGGTTATGAATCTAGGGTTAATGTTGTGTACAGCTACATTAAAATGTATTATCTTTAAAATAATTCACCGTAAGTATATGGATTGTGTAGTTATTTCCAATTTACTATATTAACAATATGTGTTAATAATAATATAATGATAATAATGTAAAGGCATTTTTCACAATATCAAATAAAGATTTGTCACATATTTTTTTCAAATGACCTACCACTCCTGGATCCCTAGAGCCGTTTCTGAGTGACGCACAATCTTTTTAGCTGAAGGGTAATTTCCACCAACCAATACTGCTTGGGAATTCATTTAGGACGTTGTCTGGATTAACAAAGCCTCAGGGCCTACGAATGTTATCTTTGTCGAGGGTCTTTCTTATGAAAGGGAGAAGTGATTTTGGTGCTTGATCTGACCCATGTTGTAGGAGGGAGGAAACACAGAGGCTGGTAAATCATTCCACAGCCGAATTGATATACGATTCGAGAATGACTCCTAGATTAATAAGAGATTTTACTAAACACAAAAAAAAAATAATGGTCACAACTAGGAATTGAATCCAGGATCTCTTGTCTTGCCAAGACAGGCGTCTTAAACCAGTCGACCATTGGAATTCAGCGATAGCGCAAACCACTCGTGAAGCGTAGATCCCTGCTTGTCCAACAAAGATGTGAGTAGCGCCTCTGGTGGCAAATCAGCAATCTAAATTCAGGGATTCATTCATTTGAATGTGCTGCAACATGGCTGCAACCATTGATGTGTTGTATTTAGTCAATGGCTGCAACAGTTTATTGTATATAGCTAATACTGTACCTATATCATTGGGAATATTTCAATAATTAAACAATGTATCTTAATAATTTTATTTGTATAATAATGTAAAATATGGAAGTACCCTCCCCAAAAAGGCTCCATTGAAATGATCGGAGTAGTTATATCAGACCGGCTCACAGTGGGCTGAAAATCGCCTTTCATAGACATAGAGACTTGAATTTTCAAGGGTATTTTTTTTGGCTAGAAATGGATTCTGCTGATCATTACTATGCTATAAAATGTCGTACGAAGCAATTGCGTGTACAAATGAAGGAGTTATAATTTTTTTAAGAAAAATTTGTATGGCGCTGACATTAAAAATGAGGCTATCTCTGGAATCATAAGGTTGGCCGTTCTATCTTTACACACAGATAATACTATTATTTATTTGTATTTTTTTGACATACTTCATATTGTGGCGCAAGGTGCGATTTTTTTTTTAAAAATCCTAAAGTGAAAAAAAAATCTTTTTTTTGATGATGATTCATTTTAATGCTTAAATGCTTTACATATGAGTATGCTTTGTCTAGTTTACAATATTTTATTTACACTGCAAGCCAAAACACTGTGCACAGTGGGCTGAAAATCGCCTTTCATAGACATAGAGACTTGAATTTTCAAGTGTATTTTTTTGGCTAGAAATGGATTCTGCTGATCATTAATATGCTATAAAATTTTGTATGAAGCAATTGCGTGTACAAATGAAGGAGTCATAATTTTTTAAAGAAAAATTTGTATGGAACTGACATTAAAAATGAGGCTATCTCTGGAATCATAAGGTTGACCATTATTTCCTTACACACAAATATACTACTATTTATTTGTATTTTTTTGACATACTTCGTATTGTGGCGAAACTTTATTTTTTAAAAATCCTCAAAGATGAAAAAAAAAACTTTTTTATGTTGAAGATTCATTTTAATGCTTAAATGCTTTACATATGAGTATGCTTTGTCTAGTTTACAATATTTTATTTACACTGCAAGCCTAAAAGCGTTTAAGCATTAAAATGAATCATCAACATTAAAAAGGGTTTTTTCAACTTTGAGGATTTTTAAAAAAAACATCGCACCTTGCGCCACAATATGAAGTATGTCAAAAAAATACAAATAAATAGTAGTATTATCTGTGTGTAAGGATAGAACGGCCAACCTTATGATTCCAGAGATAGCCTCATTTTTAATGTCAGCGCCATACAATTTTTTCTTAAAAAAATTATAACTCCTTCATTTGTACACGCAATTGCTTTGTACGACATTTTATAGCATAGTAATGATCAGCAGAATCCATTTCTAGCCAAAAAAAATACCCTTGAAAATTCAAGTCTCTATGTCTATGAAAGGCGATTTTCAGCCCACTGTGCGGCTTAAGTATCGAGGTTCTATAGAAGCCTAAGGGCGGGTTGTTTCGGAGAATTTGAACAATTCATCAAATTTCAACGTTCATTTTCAAGTTCTGTGAAAGATTTTTTCAAGTTCTGTTTTTATTTCAGTTTTGTCAAGCAACTAGCCTACAATGATATAATAACAGAACTTGAATAAGTCTTTCACAGAACCCGAAAATGAACGTTGAAATTTGATGAATTGTTCAAATTCTCCGAAACAACCCGTCCTAAGTAAATCTGACTTCTAAGAAACTGGGCGTCGTGAATAGGGCTTGCAGATTCTGCAATAGTAACCATCCCTATATAAATCTCAAGTATGCCTTACAATTGAATATGGGAGCCACCTCTGGGCTGGAACTCCACAATACTTGATTCTGTACAAAGGATGGCGGCCCATCTGATTGACAATCCATTGCCAAAAAACCGATTGCTATCTCTAATGCACGGCGCACTGTGGACATGCTGAGTCTGTTATACACGTATTTTAGTAGAGCCGGCTCTAAATACCTAGCAGTATTGAACCCCAATACACGGGTGCACGTGCGTGAATCTCGACATACACAAGCGGAACACGTTGATGTTGGCTTCATGAGAATGGGCCTTCACGGAACAAGACGGCTCGTATGTGGAATGAGCTACCGGTATCTGTTTTTCCTCCTTCATATAATCCGGGCCTCTTCAAGACCCGCATTAATAAATCCCTTCCTACAGCTACTGACTTAACCCGCCTTACAATACTGCCCAACTGGGCATAGCACCTCCACCTTTACTCCACACAGGCTCTTGTGAGGTCACATAATAGCAAAAGATTTTATAATACAATATTCTATTATCTTTGGTAAAAGCTCATTGTGGTGTATGTATTAATAAATTAATCTTAATCGATCTTTAGAGCTCAACTGCTCGTCAGTTGGGAATGCTGTCCTTGTTCTACCTGTATTTCAATGAAAGTTGCTCCTACGAACTAGCGTCATTGATCCCACGACGCCGGTGAGTAGTCTTGCAACACGCCAAACACATACTACTCGTTCTCGAGTTCTTGAGCTCGGCTGTGGAACGATATGCCAGCCTCTGTGTTTCCTCCTTCCTGCAATATGGGGGTCAAGACCCATGTTCACTCGTTTCTCTCCTCAGGGCCTCCTGTGTGGAATGTAATAAAAATAAATCCACAAAATTGACTAATTGCAACTATTCTTACTGTCAAAAGAAGACTTACTGCTGAAATGAGAACGCGCTCTGCAGTAAAACCACTAGCATTCTCTGAATGCAATTATCAATTATCGATTTACCGAATTATTGACAATATTAATAACTGCTTATTATTACAATCAAATCTCATTAGCTTTTCTAATTGGTGAATCCTAAATAAGTTAACCCTCAATGTAAAAAAGTGTCAAGTCATGAAATTTTATAGGAAGAAAAACCCATTGATTTTCACATACTGTATGAATGATCAAGTCTTAGTATCTGTACCCGAAATAAAAGACCTGGGGATAATATTTGACACCAAATTAACATTTATCTCCCACATTAACAATATAACCACTAAAGCGATGCAAATGTTGGGTTTCATATTAAGAACTGCAAAAGATTTCAAAAATTTAAAAACTTTAAAAATATTATATTCATCCATTGGCAGAAGCCATTTAGAATTCAACTCAACCATTTGGAATCCATTTTACAATATTCATGAAAAATCTATCGAGCGAATCCAACATAAATTTTTACGTAACATAAATTATAGATTAGGTATTCCTATTGAAAACATTAACTACACCTCACTGTTGAAAGTCATGGGCCTAGCCACATTAAAAGAAAGAAGAATATGTTCTGATCTCTTTTTTCTTTATAAAATTGTTAATAACATGTTTGACTCCCCTGAACTCCTTAGGTTGATCGACTTTCATGTACCTAGTAGAACGGTTCGTCAGAAGGTACCTTACCATTGTAACATTGCAGGTACCATAGCAGAAATAAATTCAGTAATGAACCGACTACACAGTGCAGGGAATAAATATTGCGTGAACACTAACGGTACTGAATGTCTATCAGCCTATAAACACATTATTATTAAATCTGTATGTCAAATATGAACTTGGCAAACATCAAACGGAGTATGTGCGAACTATTTCCACTACTCTACAAATTACGTTTAAATAAATAAATATTATAATACTTAGTTTAATATAACTTAATATTATGGTACTTTGTTTAATATTATAATACTTGACTGAATATTGTAATACTTAATTTAATATTATAATACTTGGTTTAATATTGTGGTACTTGACTTAATATTGTGATACTTGGTTTAATATTATAATACTTAACTAAATGTTTTTCTATTAGACTTTTTGTCGTTTCTTATCCTAATCTTGCGTAATAGAGATTGTTAATTAGAGTTACATAGTTTATAGGCTAATGTGAACAACAATTTCATCCTTTTTTATTCAATTGTTTGGGAGGATATTGGCAGATCATATATTTTTATTTCATTTACTTAAATTTCATGTTACCTACGTTTCGTAAACTCTTGTTTCATGTTACCTATATTTTGTTAACCTATGCATTGTTCAATCTTATATTTTATGTAATCTGTATATTCTTATATATTATGTAAACTCTTTATTGTTATTGTATTTAAAAAACATAATAGCATTGTATGTAAAAGCCCTATGGGCGTTTAAATAAAATAAATAAATAATAAATCAGTGACGAACATAATAAACTACTAAGTCAGACCCGCAAGTGACACACAAACACATTGAAATAGCTCTTGGTGTCAAAAATGGTGAGGACCTCTGCTGTAGAAGAAGGTTTAAAAAATTAAAATTTAAGACACTGTTCATAATGTTTATTTATACTCATAATACGCATGTTAAATTATAAAGAAATATGCCTGTTCATTAAATAATATATTTAACTTAAAATAGTTCTATTTCATGTGGTCAGGGGTGGTTTTGTGCAGGCACAATTGGAGCAGTCCGCTGCGGGCGCTGACTTGTGCCCTTGAGGTTTTTACTGGCGTTGTTTCAAAATGGATAGTATTTTCAGAGAGCTTGGATTTAAACTTTGAAATTTAATGATTTTCTTAAATTCCTGGAAACTGCCTGTCCTTGATCTAGGTACATTCTTAATTCTTTTATGTTCCGAAAGCGAGAAGAGTGCGCCAATCAACGGAGCGACTCAACTGCCGATTCTGCATTGACCGTCGACATTTTCAATATTACTTACAGACCAGTTCAGCTGTAACTGTCTTTTGATGCATATCACAAAATGTTATACTTATATACTTTTAAAGTTTAACCCTTTTATGGAGAACATAAAGAAATTAATATGTTGTCATATTCTATTTAGTAGGTTCCGAAGGCTTCACGACAATTTATAACGGCTTCAAAATGATTCCACTGATATGGGTGGAGAAATTTATTGTAGTTATCTTTATTCACAAGACTGTTGAAAGTAGCACTATTTTACTACTGTGTTGTGGGAAGTAGCCAGAGTTGCAGACATACATGCTTTTACATACAGCAGAATCATTTGGTCAATACATATATTAGACGCCAGATGTAGGTGGAGAACGTCATTGTAGTGATATTCATACACAAGACTGTAGCACTCTTTTACTCCTGTGTTGTGGGAAGTAGCAAGAGTAGCAGACATACATGCTTTTACATACAGCAGAATCTTTTGGTCAATACATATATTAGACGCCAGATGTAGGTGGAGAACGTCATTGTAGTGATCTTCATACACAAGACTGTAGCACTCTTTTACTCATGTGTTGTGGGAAGTAGCAAGAGTAGCAGACATACATGCTTTTACATACAGCAGAATCTTTTGGGCAATACATGACGAGTTGACGCCAACGTGTACAGGAGGTATAAGTTGAACTAAACTGCGCTTCATAAATTGAGGGGCGTTTTCACAATGAGAAATATTTACAAAATCCTTTTTTTTGTGAGACAGTTTTAAATTAATAATCACTTAATAATATATTATGATAATCTTTAAACGCAATTTCAATTAACTGTTACGTTATATAAATTAAATGTGATGAAAAATAAGAAGACTTAATTCGTTTGCGAAAGGTGCTAATTTTGATAAAAATAAAATATCTGCATATTTGAAAAAAATAAGGTATTTCGCTTTGGTATTTTACTTATCAAAAAAAGATTGCAGCCAAAAATATGGGAAAAATTAGTCTTTAAAAAAAAATATTTTTTTTCTACGAGTATTAATTACATTAATATCTATTTTATTGCTTATCTTTTAATGACTGCATCCATCTGAAAAACTTTGCGCAAAGCCCTGATAACGCCGGGAAATAAGTCACACTGTCAATTTATTTTTCATCCGATTTGTCAAACTTTGCTTACAAGATTCTAAAGTCGTAAGAGAAACAAGTGAAGTAACTTTTTAATTTTTTAATGAATACACATAAATTATCCCTGTAGAACCAGAAGAAAACCTAATTCTGTTCTTGTTCATAATTCTGCAAGACAATCTTTTTATTTAAAATATCTGCGAGAAAAAACTAGTCACGTGTTCCCCAATTACACAATACAGAAGTAAAAAAAGATATACAGAACGCGTGTAAAGGTATTTATACAAGTGTGTTTGAACTAGCTTATTTTCGAAGAGCGTGCTTTAATTTTGTTGTGAACGCGTGTAAAGAAATTTATACATAATGTGTTTGAACTTGCGCTTAAAACTTATTTTCGAAGAGCGTGCTTTAATTTTGTTGTGAACGCGTGTAAAGAAATTTATACATAATGTGTTTGAACTTGTGCTTAAAACTTATTTTCGAAGAGCGTGCGTTAATATTGTTGTGAACGCGTGTAAAGAAATTTATACATAATGTGTTTGAACTTGTGCTTAAAACTTATTTTCGAAGAGCGTGCTTTAATTTTGTTGTGAACGCGTGTAAAGAAATTTATGCATAGTGTGTTTGAACTTGCGCTTAAAACTTATTTTCGAAGATCCTGCTTTAATTTTGTTGTGAACGAGTGTAAAGAAATTTATACATAATGTGTTTGAACTTGTGCTTAAAACTTATTTTCGAAGAGCGTGCTTTAATTTTGTTGTGAACGCGTGTAAAGAAATTTATACATAATGTGTTTGAACTTGTGCTTAAAACTTATTTTCGAAGAGCGTGCGTTAATATTGTTGTGAACGCGTGTAAAGAAATTTATACATAGTGTATCATACGTATCCAGACCTCCAGAATCTTTCAAAAGAATTCATATTTACGTAAAAAAAAAATTTTATTTTTATTTTCTAGATTCTTATATTCCATGAAGTGGTGAATCATTTAAATTTACTGAATTTAAAGTTAATGTTCTTTATACAAATAGAACGGCGTCATATGCGCCTCACAATTTTTACCTCATATGGGTTTATTCAAATGTTACCTGGCTTTTATAGACTTAGAGGCCTTGTATTTTCTCGGTAGGGAAAAAATTTGTTACCTAAAAACCCTACTAAAATTGCATGTTTTCATCCAGCATCAGCACCACCAGCGACCGACAGCGGCCATATACTACATACGTGTCTGTTTGTGTTGTGTTGGGAATGGGGGGAGGAAATTTCGGCTGCGCCCTATTGTTGGGGTCCTTCCGCATTTGCCGTTGGGAGTAAGGAAAATCGCAGAAAACCTTACCCGGAAGGAGCGGCCGAACGTCAACTTGAAACGTATGCGGCCTTCAGTAACATCGGTATATGATGTCCTGCATTTTTGAGATGTGTGTGTGTGTGTCTGTTTTTATGTTAATATATACTTATGGGAGGATAGAAAATAAACATACATATACATACAAATTATAAAATATTATATAAATATATAAATAGATATATAAACATTATATATTTAGGAGGAAAGTCGGGAGTTTAGGAAATACCTACTGCTCGCTATTCGTCCGCGTCTGATTCTGGTATGTACCATATGTGGTCATGGTCCATGAGGATGTGTTTAGGTAGTCTGTGTGTGTATTTGAATGTCAGGTCGCTCGGAGCATTGTATTGTCCTATGTCTCGTATTAGTGGATTTTTACTAAGTGTGAGTGATTTGTAAAAGCGTGCAGTCAGTCTGTGTGTGAATTCGTATAGAGTTGGAATTTGTTCTCGTTCGTGTAATCTCTTCAAGTTTGTTCTGAGTCTCGTGTTGTATGTGATTTTAATGCAGAGATTTTGAAGTGTCTGTAGTTTCTTGTGGTCTGTGTGTGAGATGCTGCTCCATACGGGAATCGCATACGAGAGTACCGGACGAATGAGCGAGTAGTAGACGAGGAGTTTGGTTTTGGGAAGTAGCGGACTCCGTCTATTGAAAATTGGCTTCATCATGCCGATCGCTTTTCGCGTGCGCGCGTGCATCTTTGCTTGGTGAGATTTCCAGTTGAGGCGGGAGTCCATGGTCAGGCCGAGATATGTAACTTCATCTTTCCATTCAATGCTGTGTCCTCCCATTTCGATGTTGAAGTCAGGTGTTCTATTTATACGTTTTCTCGTGAACATGATGGCTTCGGTTTTCGCCTCGTTCAGTTTCAGGCGCCATTTCTTGTAGTACTCTACGAGCGCGTCGAGCGCCCTCTGTAGGTAAATCGCGGCCATGTTCGCTTTCAGCGAGGAAACGTATAGTTTGACGTCATCTGCGTAGATAGACAGATTGCATCTCTCGTCTCGGGGGATGTCGTAGGTGAACAGAATGAAGAGAAATGGTCCCAGTAAACTTCCTTGCGGCACGCCTTTTGGAATCTCACGCATTGAAGATAACACGTTCCTTATGAACACTCTGAACGATCTATTCTTTAGGTATTCCTGTATCAGTCTCGTTAGGTATATGGGCGTGTTGGTGCGGTGCAACTTATGCACGAGCCCGTCTATCCATACGGTGTCGAATGCCTTCTCTAGGTCGATGAGCGCAGCAGCGGTGAAGCGATGTTCGTTAAATTTTCTTGCGATGTATTCCGCTACTCTGGTGAGTTGATGGGTCGTGGAGTGCCTCTTTCTGAAGCCGAACTGCTCGTCTGGCAAAGTCTTGTGTTCGTCGTGGTGTGGGACAAGCCTGTTTAGTATAATTTGTTCAAATACCTTGCTCAACGTAGATAGTAGGCTAATCGGCCGGTAACTTGTCGGCTGCGTTCTATCTTTATTCGGCTTTGCGAATGGCAGCACGGTCGCCGATTTCCAAATCTGGGGAAAATGCCCAGTCATGAGGCAGGCATTGAACAATTTTGTAGTGTAGATGATGGCTTTTTGAGGGAGATGTTTGAGTAAAATGTTGTGAATTTGATCGCTTCCCGGCGCCTTGTTCGTTCTGAGTCGCTTGATTGTGACCGCAATCTCGCTCGGCGTTGTGAAATGAATATCTTCAGCGTTTGTCTGCTCTGCTTCGTTCAAATCTCGTAGAGAGTCAGCTACGATCCGGTCCGTAGCCGGGTCGGAAAGGCCGTCTGTAGCGGCGTAGGCTCTCTCGAAGCCGTCGGCGAGTGTGTCAGCTTTTTCTTGTAGCGACAAAGCCGTCCCAGGGCCGTTCAATTTCTGTAGCGGGGGGATTGTGAAATCTTTATGTCTCAGCGCGCTAGCCATTTTCCATAATGAATTATCCTTCGGCGTGAGCGACGCGACTTTTTTGTCCCAAAGTTCGCGCTTGAGTTCTGCGATTTCGGTCTTGATTTCCCTCTGCAGGCAGTTGTACGCTGTCTTGAAGTATTCGTCACGCGTGCGGTGGTACATGCGTCGCAGGCGATTTTTGTCCTTGATGAGCGATAAAACGTGCTCGGGAAGCTTGATCGTGTATGAATGTACTTCTTTGAGAGGAATGTGTGTATCTTGTGCTGTTTGAAGAATCTCTGTGAGAGTGCTTGTAGCTGCGTCGATTTCTTGTGGCGAGCGCAGAGTTCCCGAAGTGAGATGAATTCGTTCGTTGACTTCCTTTTTAAATCCTTCCCAGTCCGCATCCTTATAATTGCGCTGTTTTCTGGGGGTCCTTGAAGTTGTGCCGCCTATAGTGAAGCACACGGGCAGATGGTCCGAAGACAGCTCGTCTAATGTGCGCAGTGGAGATATTGTCTTAACATTTTTCTCGAGTACTATATCCAATGTACTCGGATATCTAGAGCGTTGCGAGTAGTACGTAGGTCTGTCGGGCGCCATTATCGAATAGGTATTTGTCTGCATGTGTGTAAAGAGCGTATTTCCGTTCGCATTACCTCTGTAGTTATTCCAGTAGTTGTGTTTGGCGTTCAAATCGCCTCCCATCACAACGATTGGTCCCAGATTGAGCAATTTATTGAGATCTTCTCTCACTAGGTTACTTTGGGTGCAGTATACGGAGATGATGGTATGCGCTCTACCCTCTATGGTGACTTCGATAATCGTGGCTTCAGCGTGCTTCAACTTCGGAGTGGGAATTCTTGTGGACGTCATTGATTGTCGAACGAATATTGCGGTTCCTCCGCCTGATCTTCCCTGTCGGTCGTCTCGGTGAATCTCGAAACCTTGCACTCTCAGCGGTACGCTTGGATTCAAGTGGGATTCTGATAAGAGAATAATGTCGGTGTTTAATTCATTTGCCAAAGCGAGCAGTTCGTCTGTCTTGTTGCGCACGCTAAATGCGTTCCATACGAGGACTCTCACCTTCTCGGGATTAGACATCGAGGGTGGTCGTGAGGAGCTCCATCAGGACGACGAGCTTCTCTGCTCTTGATGTGCAGCGGGCGAGCTGCGATCGCATCCTCAGGAGGCCTTGGAGCAGGGCCATGATGTCCAGGTCGTCCTCTGTAGTGGTGGGTGCACGCACGGGCTCCTGCTGTGGGCGGGGCTGGGGGCGGGGCTGTGGGGGCGGCGCGGCCTCGCGCTGCTCTTGGGCGGGGGCGGTGCCTCCGGCTACGTTGGCCCATGTGCGTCCATCCGTCCTCGGCTGAGGAGGTGGCCTGCTCGGGTTCTGTTCTGCCGGTGGGGGTTGGGGCCTTCTGGCAGGTCGCTGCTGTATTGAGGCGACGTACGCTACCCGCTTGGGGCAGCCTCTGTAGTTGGCGGGATGCGGGCCTGAGCAGTTACAGCATGCGGCGGGCTCGTCTCTCGTCTTCTTGGGGCATTCTGCCGAAGCATGCTCCAGTAAGCATTTTACACACCTTGCTGTGTGCGAACAGTTTCGGGACCCATGTCCGAAGTCTTGACATCTGTAGCACTGGGTGCCGTGCTGAAGGTGATTACTCCTGTGCTTCTGGAGTCGAATGCGGCAGTGGCACAGGTATTTGACGGCCGCGCGCAGCTGTCCCATGTTGACTTCCTTATTGAAGTGAGCTAAGTATATGGGATACTCATTTGAGGCAGTCATCTTGACCACCTTCACAGCTGGGAATCCTTGCGATTCCAGATCCGCCGCGATGTCTTGTACTTCTACTAGTGGCAGGCCCTTGATCACGGCCTTCTTCATTTTTTCGGCTTCGGCCGTGAATGTGTGGAAGCCGCGCGCCTCCGCTCGCAGTCCATTGGTGAGGGCGCGATGGTCCTCCATCGTGCGCACGAAGATGTTGGCCGTGCCGCCCCTGTTGTACCTAAAAGTAAAGAGCTTACCCGCCCCCAGATGTCCTTGGACCGCAGCTGTGATCTGCGCGTGTGTCATGTTCCCCAGGGTCATCACAACCGGGGGAACACGGTCTCTCCTGCCGGTACCTGCGGGGGAGAAAGAATGATTATTATTGGCACGCTTAATACGCGGCGCGCCGGCGCCTTCGCTTACCTCGGGCAACTCTTCAAATCGGTTGCCACACTGGAGCGGTTGTGGTCCCCGTGAGGACATGGGCCTCTTTGCGGGGTTGGACGGCCTCGTCCAGCCTCCATCCTGGGGGGCAGCCGTCTCCATCGGCTGCTGGGGCCTCGGGGGCGCCACGTAGGCCGACGCTGGGCCTATCGGGGGGCGCCTGGGGGCAGGACTGGGTCCTGTTGCCCAGGAGGGGCCTGCTATGGGCTCCGTCATCTCGGTTATGTCGGGCGTGGTGGCAGTCGTGGTGGTGGATGGTCTCCGGGTCCTTGGGTCCTCGGTGCGGGGCTGTGGTGCGGGGACCGTAAGGCGCATGGTCCCTGTCTTCCTTCGAAGCGCTATCTGATGGGCGCCGGGCGGTACCACGACCGGGGAGTCCTCGTGGTCAGCGGGGAGCATCCTCGTCGGGAACATCTTGACAGGCGGTAGTCGGTGCCTCCTCTTAAAGAGGGAGCACGTCTCTGGAGCTTGCGGGCGGTTTGCAGGGGCCAGCGTGAATCTGCGAGTATTGAGTATTGCGCGAAAGTGTTGCCTTGATAAAGGCAGTTGGGTGGGCGCGAGCGCCTGCTCGGTGGGCCGGCGGGATTCCTCCGGCCGGCAAAAGTAGCGGGGCCTGGCTGATTACTCAAGCCAGACAAAAAGACTTTTGTGGTTGTATTGCAAACCACAAAAAACTCGCTTCGCTTTTCTATCCTCCTATGATCCTCCTCCTTTTCTATCTATCCCTACGTAAAAATTACAAGAACACTCAAACCCCGAAACCGCTCGATACCGTGTCGCCGACACTATTGGAAATCTTTACATCATAATTACTCAATCAAATTATGTGCTATATGTGATTAATCAAGATAATTACATAGCGATATAACCGCAGAACCTGAAACACATCTGAAAATAACTATCCACCACCTCACTCGGAGCCACCAACCCACGGAATGAACCTCGCTAAGGAAGCGACCCAGTATTTACGTGACCCCCCCCCCATACTACCCGGAGGGAATTCCATGATGGCCGCCGAGTTTTCAACCAATCACAGCACAGCATATTCCATTGAGATTCTTATCAAACATTGATAACGAAATTCAATGCGACTATCTGTGATAACATCAGACTCAATTTACAGGAAAATGTCAGAAGATACAACCACAGAATAAATATCAACATCAAGAAATGATTATATGCTAACATAATAACTTTATACCTAAATATGTTTGTTACTCTTTGGGAAATGTTCAAACCAAAGATATTTAACTTCAAACCAAATATGAAAATTTGTATAATTTATTATGAAATAAATAAACAAGACCGGAGGAGATGGTTTGGGTGGATTGAACTGACTCGGTTAAAGGTATCATATTAAAATATAACTTTCCTCTCAACAAATTAATTGCGAAGAGGAAAAATGCCTAACCAACTCACCCCTCACTAAAGAGGTAAAACCTCCCCCGAGAGGGACCGGTTTGAAAACGTTCTATAAATAGAGAATCGAATTCCATACAAAGTCAGTTCAAAAACTACCTCTGAAAGATAATCCTCTCTCCTGAAAAACCATCTCCAAAGTCTACAAGTCTCAAGAAATATTTTCAAGTGTTCTTAATTCAGTATTAAATTCAGTTTTTGCCAGTATTAAATTCTTTTCGTCAGCTCAGACTTGGGAATTAATCCCTCTCTGATCTTGGCATTAAACTCTATTACAAACCTCTGCAACATCCACCAAGACTGAAACGCTAACAAAGTGTACCCAGCTACCTTCGTATTTATAGTATTGTACGGACGGTAAATTGTCTCGTACACATAGTATGTTTGAACTTGCGCTTAAAACTTGTTTTCGAATATTATTTATTTAAAATATCTGCGAGAAAAAACTAGTCACGTGTTCCCCAATTACACAATACAGAAGTAAAAAAAGATATACAGAACGCGTGTAAAGGTATTTATACAAGTGTGTTTGAACTAGCTTATTTTCGAAGAGCGTGCTTTAATTTTGTTGTGAACGCGTGTAAAGAAATTTATACATAGTGTGTTTGAACTTGCGCTTAACTTATTTACGAAGATCATACATTAATCGAATATTCAAAATTTTATTGTTTTTAATACAATTTAATATATTTTTAATTAAGTTTATTTATCTCTCTACCACCTTCACGGTTAGCCATGTTTTATAAGATATTATTTCAATTCGACACTGTCAATTTATCAGGTCGAGAGACCTCTCCTGTTCTCCCCCCTCTAACATTATAGGGGTAGAAATTATGATTTTCACCTATTTCAAGAAAAAAAGAGGATAACTGGAACGTGAACTTGGTAGATACTATTTTTACAATTATTTTCGGAGCAGTCGGACAGAATTCTCCATACAAAACACTTCCAAACCTAACCTAACCTAATAGGCCGTGGGGGAAATTATTTTCTTCAGGAAGAGTTGAGCTAACGTTTGCGAAATACCCATACATTTTAGTTCTACAGTAAAATTATTTTTTTAAATAAAAACACAAATTTATTTATCTTTTAATGTACCCAATTCCACCCAAAAATAATTATTAAAAAAATTATTTAAAATATTATATTATGATACAATGTATACCTAGGCAAAAATTGTGATAGGAAATCAGAAAAAAAACTTTATTTTTAATACAACTGGGGAACTACTCAGACACATTCAAATAGGATAATAATGGTTCTTTTACATTATATACCCACCTAGTTATTTCACTTTTACATAAATGTAAGCATGTTGATGTTTCTCTTTGTAAAAATGTTACATTTTCCATTAACATAAAGCAGTATACATTATTTGCCATTTCGTAGACATTTACAAAAAACAAACATTTTTGGGTAGCTATTTCTCTCTTTGAAAACGCTCCTCTATTTAATATTTTTTTGTTATTAACATCAGGAATAATTATTGTAAATGTGTAGGTTTAAAAAAAAGGATATTTTTAAATTTTGGTTTTTATTTTATTTTTGGAAATTACATGTGATTTATACGCTAGGTTCGACGTGTAGGTACTAGTGCTGTAAAAGAAATAATATTTTTTTACATAATATGTACTTTGTTTATAAATAGAATAAGATAAATATTTGATTTATAAAATTATATAAATTGTGTAAATATTTGATTTATAATATATAAAAATTATGTAAATACTAGATTTAAAAGTAAAATAACATACATACATTTGATTTATAAATAAAATAACACATATATATTTGATTTTTAAGCAAAATAATATAAGTACTTAAATATGTCGCCACGTAATACATAATCACAGCTAACTACTTGCACTCATATTCCATTTTGTAATACTTGAACATAATTATTACATTGTGTATATACTCTAATAACATGTAATACCTACACTATTATATAATAAATATAACAGACTAAAATCTACGTTTATGGTTTTATTTTTCTACACCACTGATGTTTTACATATTATATAATTGTGATTGATGTGTGACATATTTGTATTAATATTTAATCCTGCTTAATAGGGTGCCTGCCCACTTGCGATCCGTACATAGATTAATCTAGCTAAATAGAGTGCTTGCCAAACACTTGCGATCCGTAAATAGATTAATCCAACTTAATAGAGTGCTTTTCCAAATAGTTGCGATCCGTAAATACATTAATCCAACTTAATAGAGTGCTTTGCCAAACAGTTGCGATCCGTAAATAGATTAATCCAGCTTAATAGAGTGCCTGCCCAACACTTGCGATCCGTACATAGATTTTTTTAACGTCGCCTCGTTGTATAGTCCGATGTGTCCCCCTGTAATTGATCATTTTATATTAAGTTGAAGTGTCCTATAGTGAGATACATAATTAAAAGGATAACTTACATAATAATATAACTTATTATAAATACTTTTGGAAGGCCATGCAAGAAAACATCAATATACACGGTGTCTGAAAATTGATTTCCACCGGGAGAATTGTGAATTTACATCACGTTCAGTCGGTTATATTTAAGTTTCTTGATTTGAGCTTTCGCTATCGAAAAAATTGAGTTCGAAATTGGACATTTTTAGGTTAAATTTGAACCAAATCGGCTACTAGGGGTTGATGTCAGCTGTTCTTGCATCGAAGAGTAGTCCCGGCTCCAAAGGTTTTATTTAAAACACTTAGTAATTAGTTGCAAAAAAATGGAAAATAAATCGAAACGCTCAGATAAAAAAGTCATCTTCATTAATGTTTCGGTGATGTGGAATAAGTTTCTTGATTTGAGCTTTCGCTATCGAAAAAATTGAGTTCGAAATTGGACATTTTTAGGTTAAATTTGAACCAAATCGGCTACTAGGGGTTGATGTCAGCTGTTCTTGCATCGAAGAGTAGTCCCGGCTCCAAAAGTTTTATTTAAAACACTTAGTAATTAGTTGCAAAAAAATGGAATATAAATCGAAACGCTCAGATAAAAAGTCATCTTCATTAATGTTTCGGTGATGTAGATTCACCAGTTTCCCGCATGTACTACGAGTTTCCGGACACTGTGGATATTATAATATTCGGGTGCTAAAAGTATGAGCATAGCCGATTCTTTTGGATGTACGAGTATTTAATTTTAGTACAAAAAACATTATTTTTAATCACCGATTTTAGCGATTTTACGAAAAAAATTTGAGAACTTTTTGTACGACAAATCGGTACCTAATTGGTACCATTTTGCCAGATTTTCGATTTAGTTACGTTTTCGTAATAATATTTCGAAAATTTTGCTCCCAATAATTAGTTGGAAAACTTTCTCTCACCATAATTAGTAAATCTCCCAAGTCCATTGTGTCATCTTTACAGGAGAAACTAAAAACTGTTTAAATTTTTTGAATGCACTTTGGATATAATTTTTATTTTATTTTCAAATCGCTTTTCTCCCCCAAAGTCAAGTATATAATAAATACATGCAATATAAAAAGGTTTTCTTATTTTAACAATGACCATTTTGTACAGGTAAAGTATTTAAAATTCTAAGTTTTAGAATTCAAACGACGATGAGATAAAACGATCGGAAATATTATTATTAAGTATTTATTTTTAAATAAGTACAAATATTTCCGGGTTACGAAAAACCCGAAAATATTTGACAATCTCCCACTACCATCATGGGAAGCGGAAAATATTGCTTGGGTCGTGATGGAGGACAAAGCCTTAGACGTAAGTAAGAGACCCAAGTCACTAGTTTTAAGTCACTAGATACAAAAACTTACGACAGTTATATTTATGTATATTTGTACAGCGCCATTGAGGTGATTTTTCACGAAAACGGCGCTATATCAGCCAAATATTATTATTATTATTAGGAATTGAACACGCGACACCTAGGAGAGAACTAGACGCGATGCCACCTCAGCAACTTATTTATATCGTTTAGCGTATTTTAATTTATCATAAGTTATATTTTAGATTTAGTAGAAATATTAATTTAATAAAATATGCTCAAAGATAACATAAAACAACTTGAACATAATTAAAATATATTAATAATGTGTACATTTTTCCGAAGCATCACCCTCATTAGTGATACATGGTGCAATTAAAGTTAAAAAAATTCTCAAGTTATGAGTTGTTATAATAATTTATTATCTATAGTTATAAAGTAGATTTTTTTTAGATTTTCACTAGAACGGCAATGTGAAAATCATTTAAAACTATTATTATTATTCGAATCTCAATTTGTGAACAAATGGACCTACGAGCTTTTATAATTAAAGTGACGAAAAATATTTATTTAATTAAATAATGTTATTACTTCTTAAAGGATTCCCCACTCCACCAGGAACACCATAGTACCGATAGAGGGAAGATCCCGAAATTGCTGGAGGGAATAATACCTCTTGTGTTGCGGTATCTTCAAAGTCCTCCGGCGAATCTCTTTGTTCCAAGGAATATTCCGGCTCTCTGTATTTGTCAGGGAATGTTATGAATTCACTCGTCGGCTTACTGGGGTATCCATGGCCATCTGCATACGATTGAAATCCGGAACTTTTGCTTGGGTATCCACTACTTTGAAGACTATTCATAGGGTATGCAGTTGGTTGACCTTGAAAATCGTATTCACTTGGTTGACTGTTGATTGTGTATATATTTGGTTGACTGTTCCCAGTGTATCCTAATTGTGGTGGTCTATTGATTGTGTATCCATTTGGTTGACTGTTGTCAGGATATCCTAATTGTGGTTGATTGTTCAATGTGAATCCACTTGGTTGACTGTCGATCGTGTATCCATTTGGTTGACTGTTACCAGGGTATCCTAATTGTGGTTGCTTGTTGAGTGTGAATACATTTGGTTGACTGTTGCCAGGGTATCCTAACTGCGGTTGATTTTTAGCCGGATGCACAATTTTTATAGGGAAAGAATTTTGTTGACCCCTTATAGGGTCAGAAATTTGTTGAGCCTTTACAGGGTAAGAACTTTGTTGAGCCTTTATGGGGTAAGAACTTGGTGGAACCTTTTTTGGGTAAGAACTTTGTTGTTCTTGTATAGGATAATAATTTTGATGAGCCTTTATAGGGTAAGAACTTTGTTGCTCCTTTGTAGGATATTGATTTGGGTTTGTAAGGGAAAATGGACGTTGTTGCATTTTACCCGGGAAAGATCCTTTTGATGGGTATACACCGAGTTGCGGTTTTATCGGTTTTTGTTCTGAAAATTAAAGATATTATTTTAGAAATAATTTTCATTTCAATTCTGATAAAAATGTCAATATTTAAATGTGTGTATTTTAAAGCATTTATTTTAGTTATTTAAGGAACGTATTTTTTATTGGCTAATGTTTATTTTTATTATTTGGAAATAAAATTATGTGCTTCTTATTCTGAAAAGTGGTACAAATAAGTATTAAAGATTTTTTATTACAGCTAGAAACATTTAGAATTTATCAATATGAAAAATCGTCCACGATAATATTATATGAAAATCTAAAATAATATCGCCACCTTTATTGGTAAAATTCATTTTATCAACATTACAGAAGAAACTAAAAACGGTCAATTTCTTGGTTAACGAAAAAAATCAACCAGTAAAAAATATTTCTATAATATATCTATTTTAAAATTAAAAAAAAAGTCTTTTCTTCCTCCCCTTCGTATATTATTGACTGCTGTGATGCTGTGACGTATTTAAAAATGGAATTCATCTCAGGAATTAAGGATTCACATTGAGATGGATACTAAATACTATTAATAATTTTAATAAACTCAGAAAACAGTGCTTTTGAGATGTGGATCAGATAGTAGTCATCACAAAATTATCCTGAAAAGGTGCAGTAACAAATTTACATTGATTTTTCGGATAAAATGCTTAGTATTACGATCTTTCTCTTCCCCAAAGTCAGGGGAGATGTACATCTTTTCTTAGTACTGGTGATGGGTTCTTTAAGACTGCCTGAAACGTTGGATAAAGGACGAGGAAGCAATAATAATACTCCAAATATCAACCCTGATAATATTTTTAGCCGTGAATATCTAAAATCATGTCGCCACCTTAATTAGTATAATTCATTTTATCAACATTACAGAAGGACACAAAAATGTTTATTTTTTAAACAAATATGAATCTTTAACTTTTTAAATAAGCTTTAAGTGCTTTACGTAATAATACTATAAGTACGCAATAATACTATTTGTTTTCCTAATGTCGGGTCTCCAGCGACAATGTTTTTTGCAAAACATCAGACTAAACCAAAACATTGAGTCGGGGACACAACGATTAGTTTTCCGCCGCCGGAGACGCGCCTTAAGGCGATGCCATACGTAGTAATGCAAAACCATGTGTTTTTGGTTTGAAAATTTGGTCGCCTAGAAATGTTTCAGATGCTTTAATTAAATACTGCGAGTAGAATACATCTTGGCCTTTGAAATAATAGAGTATTTTTTAGATACGTCTTTTTATAAGCCCAGAAAAAAATAATATAAAGGCCTATGAAAACTGCTTTAAAGTTAAAAATCTCCTACTTACGAACCCATTTTCGGTTATGATTTTATTGTATAATGTGGAAAATTAAGTTATTTATAAAATGATCGAAAAAAAATTAAATATTTATGCCTGAACATAAAATAAAAGGCACTTTTTGGCCATGTTTTTTTCTTGCATAAATCAAAACAGGCGGATGGTGTTAAGCGGGAATTTAAACCTTATCGCCATCTACGTAAGGGTTGTTATTGATAGCGGCTCAATTTAAAATATTACACGACGTAGTGCATCGCCTTAATAAATAAAATGTTATGTAGTACCTACAAATTATTATGGACTTAAACTTTCCAAATCAAATTACGGAAAATAATAAAATAGTCCCGAGGACTAGGAATACTTAACATTAAAGACGATATGAACGACTTTTAAAGGAAAAATGTGAAACAGAAAAGACGGAAAATGAGAAAATTTCAATTATTGTTTTTAATGAAGCATTATAGATATAGGTAAATTACTAAGGTATGTATATATAGGTATATGTAGGTAGATATAGATAAATTACTAGAGAAGCGCGAAAAGTAATAATTCGGTACTAAAGCCTCAGCACGGGTAAGCCACCCAGTGAGGCCAACATTACTGGATTGTACTAGGAAATGTAAAATATTGTACCAAAATAAATAAAATAAAAAGTAATCGTTACTCGCCATGTATTCAAAGTAACGATTATATTACTGTTACTTTTATACCGATTACCTGGTTATTATTTGTGCCGCTGAAGGCGCTAGAGTCGGCAGTAAGGCATGGACCTAAAAAGCCCTGGAGTTATTCGAGAACAATTTGATGCAGCCGGGTGAACCTACTTCAATTTTTTAATGACATATCCCATTCCTTGTCTCATCAAATAGCCTAAAAAGCCGTTATAACTACATTAACAACACATAAATACATTTATAATAATTCATTATGCACAACTTTGCATACAAATCATTTCAAAAGCTTGTCATACAAGATGGTTGCCAAGCAATTTCTCTCACCCTAGATTTGGCTTCGATGCCATTCATACTAAATCGCACGAACGCTCTGTCCAGGGCTTTCTATGTCCATGGTTCAAGGAACGGTATTGCCAGAGTCAAAAAATACTCTTGTGTTTACCTCGGTAAAAATTACCACGTCAGACCATCAAATATTGTATAATTTTGTGTTCATTAAGTATTTTGACAGTAGGTACTTATTCCAATTTTCTGATAATATTTAATATTATTGCCACAATAAAAAGTCTATTATTATAAAAAAAAACAATACGCTTTTGATTGATTCGTATTATGATAATAAAGATGAATAGTTGGTTGGTAGAGAACACCGTAGCAAAAGGCTTACGATATTTTTATTATGAGATGTAAAGTAAATCAAAAATAAAATGTGTTACAAATTACCACTAGATTATAATGATTATATTTTAATAAATTATCCCAAAGTTATCAAAAAAATAACGTAAAATCAAAACTCTCATGTAAAATTATATTTTATATTTTAAAGGAAAATGACACGACAGTCCAGTGTATTAATATGAAATTTCCGATCAAATTTGCCTACATTAACAAAACCGAGTTGGGATCTCGTTTTAACGTCGGTTATGTATGTTCAAAAGAAATCCCCTTTGGAATTCCCAAAGGAATTGTTTATATTAACGTAATAATCTTGACACATTATCCAACGCCTTTCATACTTAATTCTAAGAACTAATGAGAATGGGCTTTTGTTCGTTATATAGTGACGAGAGAAGTTCAATCGTCATTCGTTCACGTTGCTTCTTACTTTACCGATTTGTTAAAGCATTTTAGGTTAGTTAGTTATAATATTTTTGCGTAATCATATATTTTATGTGTGTGTTATTTATAAGTAAAAAAATATTGATTGGAAATACAATTTTTTTCTGTGATTTCAAATGAAGTGATAATGAGATTGGTATTAGTTGTTTTCAATTAAAATGTGCATAAATAAGTAGTTGATCTAAATAAATTTTAACCCTTGCGCAATTTTGGGAGTTATTCTTGGCAGTACCTAAAGTCATTTTGGAAGATATATCGCCCAGTCTGACACGGTCTCATAAAAGTTACGTTATCTCATTCTGTATCACAGTGAGAAATATTATTTATACAGTGTTTGAAAGAGATAATAGCGCCACCTCAGTCTGTATTAAAAATACAATAAATAATCCCCCAAAAAATTAATTATTCTACAAAAAAACATTTAGCATTTTAAAAATATTTTTCAAAGTTTGCCAATTATTAAATAAATATATTTATATTAATCGAAAAAAAGTGAAGTGGCAATAAGTTTTATAATACCTTTGTCTAAATAATTTTTTTTTTAGTTTCGTGTAAAGTAGTAATCACAGTTTACAAGATAAAAACCATCGGTAAGCGACTTATTTTTTTAAAATCTTTATTTGCATATGCGTTTTGTAATACAAAAATTTGAAAGAGTCTTTCATCTGCTTTCAAGATCAGATTTTGAAATATGTAGTTAAAAAACATCGAATTTATGTGGAAACAAATTTAATGCGATTTTATGTTTTGGACTTGGTACTAATGTATGGGTGTGAACCTGCACCGAGCCTTGTATAGCACGGCCTCCACTTCAAACTAATGTATATTGCCGTGCTGCGCCAGGGTGTGAACCTGCACCGAGCCTGGTATAGCACGGCCTCCACTTCAAACTAATGCATATTGACGTGCTGCATAGGGTGTTAATGTGCACCGAGTCTGGTCTAGCACAGCCTCCACTTAAAACTAATGTATATTACCGTGCTGCGCCAGGGTGTGAACCTGCACCGAGCCTGGTATAGCACGGCCTCCACTTCAAACTAATGTATATTGCCGTGCTGCGCCAGGGTGTGAACCTGCACCGAGCCTGGTATAGAACGGCCTCCACTTCAAACTAATGTATATTGCCGTGCTGCGCCAGGGTGTGAACCTGCACCGAGCCTGGTATAGCACGGCCTTCACTTCAAACTAATGTATATTGCCGTGCTGCGCCAGGGTGTGAACCTGCACCGAGCCTGGTATAGAACGGCCTCCACTTCAAACTAATGTATATTGCCGTGCTGCGCCAGGGTGTGAACCTGCACCGAGCCTGGTATAGAACGGCCTCCACTTCAAACTAATGTATATTGCCGTGCTGCGCCAGGGTGTGAACCTGCACCGAGCCTTGTATAGCACGGCCTCCACTTCAAACTAATGTATATTGCCGTGCTGCGCCAGGGTGTGAACCTGCACCGAGCCTGGTATAGCACGGCCTCCACTTCAAACTAATGCATATTGACGTGCTGCATAGGGTGTTAATGTGCACCGAGTCTGGCCTAGCACAGCCTCCACTTCAAACTAATGTATATTACCGTGCTACGCTAGGGTGAGTACGTGCACTGAGCCTGGGATAGCCAGCAGGCAACTTTTTCGCATTTTTTGTTATTTAATTATTACTAATAAAAAAATAATCTTGCCCTATCTTGTGTGTAAAATGAAAAAAATAAAATAATAATACATCGTAAAAAGGCGTTTTTTGGGTACAAATTTAAATTTACATCCGAATAAAAATACATTTAAATCTGTCAACAGTATTTTAAAATTAAAATTTCAATTATGATTAAAGTTCTATTAAATCTGTCAACTGCACTTTAAAATCAACACACGTCAACATGCTTTTAAAAAATCTTGTTTATTTAATCTTTCAACATTTTATTGTAGTAAATATTAAAAAATATAAATTATAATAATAATTATTAACAAACAATTGCCCTTAAAATCATGAAAAATTTAATTCTTCAATGGTAATAAATAATATATTTTATTATTTAAAACATGTTACCTGAAAACTGGGCTATCTTTAAAGTGGAGATAGCATTATTTTATAGAATTGAAAAGTTTTCCTTTCATACGTATTTGTTTCAATAGATCTTGCCACGTCATCTTCGGGCGTGCCCGTCTACCACCATTCGCTACTATGTATATACCACTTTGGTACTACTAAAAAAATCACGTGCTGTACGGAAAAAAAATTTAACTATCCCTCGTGATTTTATATAAAGCAAAAAAAATCTGTAAGATCTTTTAATACGTGGGTTATTTTTACTGACAAAATTTTAGTTAGTCGCGTTACAGCAAAACCTCCTAGATCACAAGGCCGGAACGCTGAATCAAATCAGCCTTCTAACTTGTGTGGGAACCTGCATAAATTGTATTTTTTTTAAATTAACTAAAACATTTAAAGATGTTTTAATAAATAAGAATAAATTGAAAAAAAAAAAAACGATTTTTGTAAAATCCCATACAAGTTAGGAGGCTGCTTTAAATGAGTGTCCCGGCCTTGTGATCTAGGAGGTTTTGGTTACAGTCGCCGAATCAAATTTGCGTAGTGTATTTACTAGATTGTAAGCTAATAATTCTTGGAAAATTTATATAGAAATATTTTTAGTGTATTATTATTATTATCACAGCCATTATGCTTCTATTTTTGATGCAATTATTTAATTTGTAATTGTATCGGCAACCAATTTTGGCTAGGAAAGCTAGAAGAAGCGATCTCCGTGATCGAAGGGAAAGAACCTCGATTCCGAAGATTTCCTGAATATTCATTTAGAATTTTAGAAAACAGTCAATCGGTATTCCATATTTAAAAAAATTTAGGAATGTTTATCCGAGACACTATTTAGGTTAAAAATCAATTCATTAGAAATAATTTGTGATTATTTAAAAAGGTAGCTGCCAAAAATATGGGAAAAATTAGTTGCAAGATGATATTGTTAATTCTGTATTTGAAATATGAATTTGACAATTATGAAGTTTAATAGGTTCCAATGGTCGAGTGGTTAAGACACTTTCCCCTTTAAGACAAGAGATCCTGGGTTCGATTCCTAGTTGTGACCGTTATTTATTTATTTTCTGTGTCTTGTTCTGTTTCATGTTTTGCTTACATTTATTAGTATTATCGTCTTCTTCAGTGATATTATATATGCATTTTTTATTACTATTCTCAAAATATATTAGGCTTTCTTAGCCCGTAACTTAAAACAATTATAATAGTTATTTTTCTATATATCTTAATATAACTATAATAGTTATTTTTCTATAAATCTTACAATAACCATAATAGTTATTTTTCTATATATCTTACAATAACCATAATAGTTATTTTTCCATATATCTTAAAATAACTATAATAGTTATTTTTCAATATATATTACAATAACCATAATAGTTATTTTTTCTATATTTCTTACAATAACTATAATAGTTATTTTTCTATATATCTTACAATAACGCCGAAGAACGCCGACGAACAAGCCATATTTAAAATGCGCGGCTCCGAAGTGGAAAAAGCTCGTGAACGGTTTTTAACGGCTGGGTATGTCAATCATATTAATACACATCCGCTGAGTTGTTCGGGATAAAGTATTGCCTTGATGAAGGGGATAAGTAGGTATCAGGAACAGTATAAACAGTAAAAGAAAGAGGTAAATATGAATACTTGTCGGTGGCTTGGGAGAGCAGTCGGCCGACTGGGAGCACAGGCTGGTCTTGCCGTCTAGCAGACAGATGCAGGTGCGGCAATGCTTCTTGTAACGCTGCCCGGCGATGCACGGGACGGCTGAGCGCAAGCGGAATAACCCTGTCAAACAAACACGACAAACTCGTACTGATCTGTCCCACGGCAAAACAAAACATTGAAAAAAAGTTAATTTGACGAAAGCAAACTGTTCCATTAATTCCTTAGTTCGAAGATTACATAAGTACTCCGAGAAGGATGAATATAGATAATTTAATAAGAATCTCTTCAAATTATTGGTAATTCGGTTAAAAACGGGATTGAAGGACGTTTCATGGTACACTTTTATTATATTCCTAATATATCGGAATTACTAAATGTTTATGCACCTGCATTTGCCTTCATAATATATAATGTCGAAGTGCAAAAATATTAGGATTTTTATGAACACGTGTTCCGACATCGCATTTAACTAAAAGTTTACCTGGAAACCAATCAATTTATTCGTTAAGGCGCTTATACGTTTTTAACCGGATTACGAATAATTTAAAGAATTCTTAATAATTTAGCAATACTCATTTTCTCCATTTATGTTCAGAAACAAATTCAGATTTTCTTGCTTTGCATTTCATTGCTTCTCACAGGAGACTCAAAGCCTTTAGGGATCTCATCTTTGGGGATGCTGTGTGGAGTTTTTTCAAGGAAAGAAAGGAGAGGAAGTTTTGGGAAGGAAAGGGTATGGAGGGGTGAGGTAGAATCTGGGAGTGACGGACGTATGAATCCATCCCTCTGGATCCCGGCTAGAGTGATAAAAAAATCTCTTTTAACCTGTCCTCAATCAGTCCAATTCGGCCCGCCACGCAGTAGGTGACCTATACAAACCTCACCCTTTGAACCCGGGCACCCCTGCTAAGTCAACAAACGTAGCAAACCACTTGAGATGACCTATGGCAGGGGTGTTGGATATCCAATAAATGGTTTCCGGGAGGTGATTCCCAAACCCGCCACCCAAAATTGTTAATATTGTTCATTTCTGCATTCAAAAATCTAATATCCTTCTTTAGTTCGAAGTCAAGTTGAATATATTTGGCGAGTTTATTCTCAATAATAAATAACTGATCACCACACAACCGCAATAAACATTACTAACACATCTCTTATAAACAAGTTAAAACTAACCACTTTACACCATCTATCAGCTATTAATGGATTAAGGATTAATGAAGGAATATTTAGGATGTACGTAAAAAAATACAACTTACTTGTTAATTAAAAATTAAAAATTTGAAAGTTGTTCATACCCTGACCACCGGAGCGCTGCATGGCGTTGGCTAATGTCAACACATTTAGACCATCAATCTCCTCGTCAGCCAGGTTTCCTAGCTCTTTGTGGTCATAATGTTCTGAAAATATCACAAAAGGTTTGAGTATGTTTTAATGTTAAAATTACTTTCAATTCAACAACTATTCATTTCCATTTTATTCTGTTTTCTTGACACTGAAAATATATGTAAAAAATAATTAATGCCACTGAAGTTATGAAGTTAAGGAATAAAACTAGCAACTATCACTCTAGACCAGTGGTTATTAACCTGGGTTCCATCGAACCCCAGGGGTTCGGTGAGTCAGTCTCGTGGATTCGGCGGAGGTCAAGACACACACCCGACTCATATGATATCTTCGCAGCTCTCAATCATCTCAATAAACAGACGAAGGGCGGTGGAGTCAACATCATCGAAACGGAAAAAACCTGAAGGCTTTTCAAAAAGCTCCCGTTATGGAAACGACGAACAGAGAACGATAACTTCGCAAACTTTCCCCTGTTAGACGACTGTGTAAGTAAGTTCGAAGATGTATCTGGAATCGAAGACATTCCTGTACCCGCGGAACTGAAGCAAGCAAATGCCACACTCTTAGATGAGCTTGCAAAGTCTCTCGATACTTCCCTACAAGAGAGTCATATCCAGCTTGGGTGAGACAGCCATTCACGTTTAGTGTTGAGACAACAGATGTCAATGATGAATACCTCGATGAAATCATTGAAATTCAGCAGAGCCAGGTTCAACAGCAACTCTTCAGAACAACAACGCTCTCAACGTGTTGGTTTCAACAAATGGTAACGTAACCTGTCATTGCTGAGAAAGCTCCGGATATTATTATACGGTTTGTTACAATATATCTTTGCGAGCAATCCTTTTCGAGGATGCTGGACATAAAAAGAAGAAAAGGAACAGATTTTGCTGCGAAATGACATGAGAGTGGCACTTGCCAAGGTAAAGTCGCGCATTTCTGAACTAGTCTCTGAAAGGCAACAGCAGAAGTAACACTGATTTACAGTAAATATTCATTATTATGTTTTTAAGGAATAGAGAGAGAGAGAACTGAGAGAGAACTGCTTAGATTAATAAAAATCAGGAAAATTTCATATCTGGGTCATGTTCTTCGAGGGGAGAAGTATCACTTGCTCCAGTTAATATTGGAAGGCAAGATAGAGGGTCGCAGAGGGCCTGGTAGGAGACAAATGTCTTGGCTGCGAAATATACGAGAGTGGACCGGCATTAGAAGTGTGGAGGAGCTATTCCGGGCAGCGCAAGACAAAGAGACATTTTCCAGAGTGATCGCCAACGTCGGGGGGACCTGATACGGCACATCAAGAAGAAGAAGATTATGTTTTTGTTTGAAAATCATGTTTCAATGGATGTGTTAATTTTTATTAATGGTTTTGTTATTTGTTTTTTTTTGTTCATTTTGTGCACCAATGTATAAATATATACCTTTGTTTTGAATTAAAAAAAAATCATATTTTATTTTTCCAATTAAGAAGGGTTCGGTGAATGCGCATATGAAACTGGTGGGGGTCAATACCTCTAACAAGATAAAGAACCACTGCTCTATACTAATACTCATAGATTGCATATCTGGAAAATACTTTAATATTAATAAAGATTTTATATAAAGGGTTATCGGGAATATAAAAGAAAAATTAAATAAAATAGCGCACACCCGTACAAGATATTTGCTACACATTTTGACATGTTTTTAAATATTCAGTTTGGTTGGGTATTTTGACCTCAAATCCAAAATTAAGTTTGCTTGAAAAAGGCAGAGAGTCCGAGAATATTTCTTATCCAAAGTATTTCTTGATACATACCTTCTCCCGATCGTGATTTTTCGGAATTGTCTGATAATACTGCCGTGTCATCATCAAACTTGTCAATAGATTCTGTAAAAGAGATGGACTTCATTATTTTTACTTCACATAAAACGTTAAAAAATAAAGATATTTCGCATTAAATATTGGTCACTTTGTGATGGAAAATTATTAATCAAACATTGAAACTGTGTGTCCATCATAAGACGCCAATTAATTTCGTACACAACCATGCCTTTATCAAGACATCTTGGGTAAGTATATCCTTACCCTTGTCCGATTGACTTTGTAAGAAAAAGTGGATGGAGAGAATGATACCGTTTGGTTGAACTCAAATGAATTCCCTATTGCCATTGATTGCACTTTTTAAATACATTTATTTGAATTTGACTTTTGTTTATCGGTAACGAATGAATGCTAATCTTGGAAGCGGAAATTAACCCACTTACCCACATCCGGTCGAGTTGAAACTCGGCAGATAGACTTGTTGTCGATGACAATGCATTCTATCAAGACATCATATCACATACAAATTTAGAGGCAATCACGCATACACACGAAGTTTTAGAATTTATTTTTAAATTTCACGGCAGTTTAAGAACCAGGTCCTGGGGAGGAAGATTGAATCCTCAGACAAACAAAAAAAGTTTAAAATTGGCTACTAGCCGGCCCAATAGATGTCTCAATTAGGTCGAAAATTGAAAATAGATGTATTAAAGTAAAAACAAATGTTTTTTACGTTGTTGATTTCTTCTTTCTCCTTGTGAAATAGAAACCGATTTTGTTTTGTCGTATTATAAAAAATAGAATCGAACGACAGACGTAATGAGTCGTACGAAGAGTAAAATGCTGTGTCATTGAGGGAAACACCGAAAAAAAACATCATCGGCGCTAATCCTTTGAGTCTTGTCCGCATCTAGGACATGTCGCCGTTCCTGACGGTCTCCTGTTTTTTTCCCTCCAGTTCCTTGCGTTTATGGCTTTTTTTAGATATTTGTTTCCACACCATCCTGCCGCTTAATCTTCTCTCTAAAAAACTTTTAGCACGGCTGTTTTATTAGAGAGGGAACCCTTTACAAAGTTACAGATTTTCATCTAGCATATTAATTTAATTGTTATTAATTCAATAACTACCTCTTTTTTGCCTTCCGAAGCCTTTAGAATGTTGTCCGGATAATTGGTTTTGTTGACCTTTTAGTCCGGAGTAACCACCCTGACCTATAAGTTGTCCTTTTAATCCGTATTGATTTTGTTGACCTTTCAATCCAATTTGGCTAGCATCTGGAAAAAAGTTTTACGTCACCTTTACTTGGCCAATAAGGAATTTATGTTAGTAAATTTAAATTATGTACCTCTTTTTTGCCTCCCGAAACCTTTGGAATATTGTCCGGATAATTGATTTTGTTGACCTTTTAGTCCGGAATAACCATCCAGATCCATAAGTTGTCCTTTTAATCCGTATTGACTTTGTTGTCCTTTAAATCCGTATTGACTTTGTTGACCTTTCCATCCGATTTGGCTAGCATCTGGAAAAAAGTTTTAAATCATCTTTACTTGACCAATTAGGAATTTATAATATTTTGTTGATAAATTTAAATTATGTACCTCTCTTTTGCCTTCCGAAGCCTTTGGAATATTGTCCGGATAAATGATTTTGCTGACCTTTTAGTCCGGAATAACCGTTCTGATCCATAAGTTGTCCTTTTAATCCGTATTGACTTTGTTGTCCTTTAAATCCGTACGGACTTTGTTGACCTTTCAATCCAATGTGGCTAAGATCTGGAAAAGAGTTTTAAACTAGTTTTACTTTTGCCAATTAGGAATTTATAATAATTTTTGATTGTAAATTAAAATTATGTACCTCTTTTTTGCCTTCCGAAGCCTTTGGAATATTGTCCGGATAATTGATTTTGTTGACCTTTTAGTCCGGAATAACCATCCAGATCCATAAGTTGTCCTTTTAATCCGTGTTGACTTTGTTGTCCTTTAAATCCGTACGGACTTTGTTGACCTTTCAATCCAATGTGGCTAAGATCTGGAAAAGAGTTTTAAACTAGTTTTACTTTTGCCAATTAGGAATTTATAATAATTTTTGATTGTAAATTAAAATTATGTACCTCTTTTTTGCCTTCCGAAGCCTTTGGAATATTGTCCGGATAATTGATTTTGTTGACCTTTTAGTCCGGAATAACCATCCAGATCCATAAGTTGTCCTTTTAATCCGTGTTGACTTTGTTGTCCTTTAAATCCGTACGGACTTTGTTGACCTTTCAATCCAATGTGGCTAAGATCTGGAAAAGAGTTTTAAACTAGTTTTACTTTTGCCAATTAGGAATTTATAATAATTTTTGATTGTAAATTAAAATTATGTACCTCTTTTTTGCCTTCCGAAGCCTTTGGAATATTGTCCGGAAAATTGATATTGTTGACCTCTTAGTCCGGAATAACCGTCCAGATCCATAAGTTGTCCGTATTGACTTTGTTGACCTTTCCAACCAATTTGGCTAGCATCTGGAAAAAAGTTTTAAATCACTTTTACTTGGCTAATTAGGAATTTATAATATTTTTTGTTAATAAATTTAAACTATATACCTCTTTTTTGCTTTCCAAAGCCTTTGGAATATTGTCCGGATAGTTGATTTTGTTGACCTCTTAGTCCGGAATAACCGTCCAGATCCATAAGTTGTCCTTTTAATCCATATTGACTTTGTTGTCCTTTAAATCCGTATGGACTTTGTTGACCTTTTAATCCAAATTGGCTAGCATCTGGAAAAGAGTTTTACTTTGCCAATTAGGAATTTATAATAATTTTTGTTTATAAATTTAAATTATTTACCTCTTTTTTGCCTTCCGAAACCTTTGGAATATTGTCCGGAAAATTTATTTTGTTGACCTTTTAGTCCGGAATAACTGTCCAGATCTATAAGTAGTCCTTTTAATCCATATTGACTTTGTTGTCCTTTAAATCCGTATTGACTTTGTTGACCTTTCAATCCAATTTGACTAGCACCTGGAAAAAAGATTTAAATCACTTTTACTTGGCCAATTACGAATTTATAATATATTTTGTTAATAAATATAAACTATGTAACTCTTTTGCCTTTAAAAGCCTTTGGAATATTATCCGAATAATTGATTTTGTTTACCTTTTAGTCCGGAATAACCTTCCTGATCCATAAGTTGTCCTTTTAATCGGTATTGACTTTGTTGACCTTTCAATCCAAATTGGTTAGCATCTGTGAAAAGCTTTGATTTATATACTCGCTTACTGCATCATCCAATTCATTATAGTCAAATAAATTATTACAAGATATCTCATATTCATTTTTTTTTAGAAATTGGAATCTTCTATTAGTTAACATAATTAAATACACAACCCTTTGGTCAGGTCAATTAGGAAATTATTAAAACTGAAATATTTATAATCGACTAGTCTAGTTCTTTTTTGCCTACGACCTATTAGTTCGGAATAACTTCGTTGATCTTCAAGCCCATATTCCCGTTGTCCTATTAATCCATTTCGACTTGGTTTTAATACAAATTGACCAGGATCTCAAAAATTTCGCCTATCATCATCGAATAATTAATTGATGCCACAAAAATATATATTAGGTTTTGTGTTTTAATTAAATGATTGATTGTTTTTACAAAAAATATTAAAAACAGTGTTTTTGAAAGTGTGTTAATATATATATTTAGATATATATAGATAGATATATTTTTATTTTTCTTAATACATACAAACGATCAATATGGAATGTTTAGATTGGCAATTAAAGCGATTAGTGTAAGTATGAGATTTATCATTGAAGGCGAATAACGAGAATATTATGTTGATTAATTTTTGGGTTATTATGCCAAATTCCACTTCCTTTAATTCTATCCCAACATTTCGGATGGCATTGCAGTGTCCATCAACAGGGCAGATGTGGCACAGCAAGAAAAAATATTATTGTTGATTTATTAAAATTCTATTCAAATAATTCGTAATCCGTTAACTTTTAATACATATTCGTAACTTTTAGTATATTCCTAATATATCGGAACACGAATTCATTCACCTGCACCATGACTTGATAATATTTAATGACGAAATGCGAAATTATTATGATTTTTATGAACGACTCCTATCAATTCTTTCCTACAAATTCTAAGAGATTCTTGATATATTATTTTTAAGCAATAATTATTAGCCTGAAACACCTATATAAATTGAAAAAAATCTTCCGAGAAAAGTAAAAATATTTCACCGTTAGATGAAGATATAATATGTCTCGACGCCATCTAGTAGGAGATGTAGCATTATCAATGCCTTTCCTACAAAAATAAAGTAGGTTATTTTGTAGTGAAAAATCTAATAAGCAATAATTGTTTAATGAAACATTCCAGTACATATTTTTTTTTTTTTTTTTTTTTTATGAATTTTATTTTAGTAATTTGTACATTAAAGTTTACAAATGACTAATTAATTTTTACATATTAATATTCTATGTTTTTTCTTGTTTTATGTGGCTTCTACACAACATCTTGAATTTTTCAATTGGGGCAGTCTTTAGGTTTTTCCGGCAGCGCGTTATAGTATTTCATCCCTTTATAGAATATACTGTTCTGTGTATTCGCCTTGTCCTTTTTTGGTAGCCTGATTTCATTGCACGTCCTAGTTTTATGTTTGTGTATGTCCTTGTTGTATACAATTTTATTTGAAAAATATTTGGCTAGCAGGTTGTTTACTATTTTGTGTACAAATATCATCGTGTTCAAGGTCAACATCTATTTCACCGTTAGCCAATTTAGTTCGTTTAACATTTTATTTACTTTTGAATATCTATTTCGTCTGAGTATTGTTCTCATTGCCCTATTTTGGAGAATTTGAAATTTATTTTGTTCTCGGTCGTTACACAGAAAAAGGATAGTTGAGCAGTAATTAAAATGTAGAGCAATAATGGAGTTATAAATGGTGATTGCAGTTTTTTCGGACAGTTTTTGGTGAAATCTTCCCAAAAAAGATATCTTTTTCCAATTTTCTTTTGGGTATATTCAGCATGTTTGTTAAAGTTGAGTTTGGAATCTATTATAACTCCTAAGTATTTTATATCGGTAACATTTTCAATAATTTCACCATCAATTTTGATTTTGCTTTCACCAGATGTCTTCTTATAACCAATTACCATACATTTTGTTTTTTTTTTGTATTTAATTTAAGCTTATTTATTTTTAGCAATCTTGATACATTATCTAGTTCATTATTTAAAATATTTATTAGTTCTTCATAGTTTTCTCCAATTATATATATTAGTGTATCATCGGCAAATAGTCGTACTTTGCATTTTGAAAATATTTTCATCATGTCATTAATATAGAGTATGAATAGTAGAGGTCCAAGGACTGATCCCTGTGGTACTCCTAATTTATTTTCCATTGGTTTTGAAAATTGATTATTAATTTTTGTTACCTGTATTCGGTCTTTCAAATACTCTTTTATTAATTTAGTGGCTACAGTTGAGAAACCAATTTCTTTAAGCTTTCTTATCAATATTTCTCGATCTATAGTTTAGAATGCCCTTTGAAAATCCAAGAATATTGCTAAGATAAATTTATTACTATTCATTCCTTCTTTCCACTCTTCAACAATTACATTTAACGCTGTTTCACAAGAATTATTACATTTGAATCCCGATTGTTCTTGGTATAAAATATTGTGTTCATCTAAGTATTGCAATATTTGTTCTTTTATGATCACTTCAAGTATCTGTTCATATTTCGGTAAGGTGTTTATTGGTCGAAATTCTTCACATTTTCTGGTATTTTTAACCTTTGGGACCGGTATAATGGTAGATAGTTTCCATGACTGTGGAAATTTTCCCTCTTCAAATGTCTGATTAATAATATTTAATAGAGTAGATCCAATTACTGGAAAAAGCATCTTTTATTAAACTAATAGTTAATCCATCTGAACTATTTTTGATTTAATTTTGTTTAAAATGTTAAATAAATATTCTGCAGTTATTTTTCTGAAGACCAATAATTCTTTGTTTGAGTTGTTATTATCATTTGTGGGGTTGAAAACAATGTTAGGTATTAATTTGTTTATTTGAGTGATGCTTTCTATGAAATATTTATTAAAGCTATTAGCCATGTTTTCTTCGTTTATATCTTTTGGGAAGTTTACTATTTTTATGTCGTTTTTGTTATCTCCATGTACTTATTCTTTAATGCTTTTCCAATTTTTTTTGGGATCCCCTTCTTCCGAGTTTATTTTATTTTTTATGTACTCATTATGCGTTCTTTTTATGTCTTTAGAGTATTTATTTCTCAATTTTTTGTAGTTATTCCAATCCATAGTACTATTAGTAAGGCGTGTTCTCTTGCAAAATATATCTCTATCGTGCTGCATTGTGCGTAGTTCTTTTGTGAACCATTTATTATTGTTTCCTTTACGTATCTTCTGTTCTGGAACTACTTCATCAATGGATTTTTTAATGTTTAATGTCATCTGGTCAGCTTTTTTGTTATATTCCATTTGAATTATTTCATTCCAATCAATAGTCTCTAAGGTCTGAATGAAAAGTTCCTTATTGTATCTTCTGTAATTTTTAAATGTTATTATTTGTGTTTCTTTACTGGAGTTGTAGTTTTCTCTGTCATTTGTTAGAATTTGAATCATATTATGGTCAGTAATTTTAGGTTTATCTAATACATTAACACATAGGTTAAATTTATTTGAGATTACCAGAACAATCAATGATTTAGAGGTATTAGTAATTCGTGTGAAATCTTTAACTAATTGTTTCATACCTGCAGTTTGAATAATAGATTTCAGTTTTGTTGTGTATATTTCTGCATTTGCTTTAACGTTTATATTGAAATCTCCAACTATAATGTTAATATTTTCATCTTGCAAATTTCCCATGCTCCATCTTTGAAAATATGTTAAGAAGTCGCATTTACTTGTGTTTGGTGATCTATAAATAACAGTATATACACCTTTCTTGATTCCTGATTTAATGCTGATGGCTGAAATCCAACAATGTTTTTCATGTTGGTGATTTGATATCACTTCATATGGAACTTTATTACTTAAGAGAATCATCACTCCTCCTGTATGTCTGCTATCGAGGATGGTATTATAATGATCAAATATAATTTCACTATCTTGGATATCTTCAGTCACATGTGTTTCACTCATCATAAGCATAAAATGTTTCTTCTCTTCTAAAAGTATTTTGACCTCTTCGTAATGTGCTATCATGCTTTGTATGTTCAAGTATATAATTTCATCTTTCTCATAACTTTTGTTTATAAAAAAGAAATTCTGCTCATTTTTGCTTCTAGTTTTCTTTTATAAATTGGGCATTCCTTACTCATGGCTGAGTGTCTACAATTTAGTTTCAGTCCTAATCTTTGACTTGTCATTATACAATTGATGCACTAAATATCCTCATCCATGCAATCTTTTACGTCATGATTTTTTTGCGCATTTTGGACAAGATTTTAGGTTTCTGCAATCTATAGCATTGTGGTTGAACCCATTACATTTAAAAAACATCTCATGATATTTAAATTGTCAAAGACCCTGCATCTGTCCCATCCAATATTTATTTTTTCTGCATTTAACATTCTGTCGTAAGTCTTTCCGTCGACGTCAGCATATATAGTAAAAGTTGTTTGATTTCTTCGGTTTTTTATTTATTTCATATATGTCACCTTTATTTTTGAGCTTTGTTCACAGATGGACTCATTTTAAGTTTTTATTTTTCTCTATATTTCTTCAAAACTGTATTTTTCAGATAAACCAATAATTTTGACGGATGGGTTTTTTGTTTGAGGAATCTTTACCTCATATTTATCTCCCAGTTTGGCTATCACCTCATCATGAACCTTGTTAATATCTGTGGCATTTTTAAATTCTACTATAACCCCTCCATCCTTAAAATTTCTCATGCCGGTAACTCCAAAATTTGCTGGGTCAATATTGACTTTTATTTCACTCTTTGTTTCATTATTTTCCTGATCCTTCTTTTTCGGTTTTATGATAACAACTGGTCCGTGTTTTTTTTACCTTTTCTAAATTACTGATATATTTTCTGTCACTGTTGATTATATTTTCTTGTAATCTGATAATTTTGTCTTGTAATGAAAGATTTTCTGTTTTAATTGTCACTGTTGATTATATTTTCTTGTAATCTGATAATTTTGTCTTGTAATGAAAGATTTTCTGTTTTAATTGCATCTTCTAACTTCGTTATTATGAGTTCTATAGTATTTTTTGTTTTTTGATCCTTGACTGTTTGAATTTTGGAAACTTCATTTTTAAGTTCATCTAGATAGTTCGCTACCGTCATCGTAGTAACAATAAAAAATAAAAATAATTGCTTTCACCGAGGAGTGAACTCCGCTCCTTGAGAACTGTGACCGCTACCGGAACGGGAGACGCTATCGACGATATTCTCCAGGCTACGGCCCACTTATCAGAGAGCGTGATAATGTTCGTATATTAAGTGCTACCAGCTTTTAAACTGACAGGTATGGTATTCTGTTAGTTATTTTGCGACAATAACTAGCATTTATCACTGCACAGATTTTAAAATCACTTAAAAAGAGTATTTCGAGGGCGTTTTAGATTGATTAAAGTAGTAGAAAGTACACTATTCTTTTACATTTTTTATATTAATCGATATTTTTGTGATTATTTCGATTTATAAACTATGAATTTAAAAAGATTTTAGTGGAGCAATTTTTTGCGTGCACACACTTGGCGGTTTATTACTGTGATGGTTTTATTTATATTGAATAATTTGGCGGGTTTTGAATAAGCCGACGTAGGGCGTTAGGAAGAGCACCTGACCGACAATCAGAAGGCTGCGGGTTCGATTACAGTCGGCCGCATGTATTTTTTATCGGAAGATTTTTTCAATTTATATAGGTTTTTTATGCTAACAATTATTACTTAAAAATAATACGTTAACCTTTGTGCTATGCATAAAAAACTTTCTCTTAAAGTTTATCATTAAAAAATAAGATTCTTAATAAATTAGCAATATTTTATATCAGTAAGTTTTCTCCGTGCGGAGGTGATGTTGTGGCCGTCAATCCTCTTATTTCAGCATAATTATTAGTTACAATTTTATTTGGTCTTCGGCGTTAAGTACCGGATACCACTTAGAACTTTTAGCATGTGGAATTATTAAGCTTGACCCCTTATATGAGAAAATTGATTGAGCTTTATTTACAATCGTCTAAAGCGGTGGCCTACCTTTTTAGCAGCCGGGCCAGATTTTAGAAATGATCTCATTTTTTGATTCAGGAAATCTTTCCTACCGGGCCGTACGTTAGCTAGGTGCGTCGAACTAGCTCGTCTTGATACTTAGAACAACTGGTACAAGTATGAATGGTATTGGGGTATTGTTCACTTGGTGCTGGATTCCCCCACAGTAATTTTTAAAATCCATGGGGGAAGGGGAATGTTAGAGAATATCTAAAAAAAAATTCTGAGTGCATTTCCGACGTATGATTTCCCACGATGATTTTTCAAAAATCCATGGGGGGGTAGCTAGAGAATTCTCTGTCGAAAAATTTCCAAAATTTTTTTCATGTCCTTTGGTGCATTTGCTTTGCGGATAATCCGTATTTCAGTTGGAGGAACCCTCTTCCCGTAGCGTAGCGTCTTGCGGCTGGCGAGTATTGCGAATACGGGATGCAAAAGACTCCCAGTACTAGCAAAAAACGAAATACTGATAGTTGAATCAATGTACTGAGGTACTTCCATATACGAGATATGATACGAACTACGAACGTTAGAATGTTTTTTTTTGTGGTTTTATGTACACAAAAAAAATGTGTGCGTATGCTCCGCGGGCCACAAGTAGATACCCAGCGGGCCTAGGGTTGGCCACCCTTTGTCTAAATTATAAATAAAAACTAAACAATTACCTTTTCTTTGCCCAGTGAATCCTTTGGCCAAGTTTGGATAGTTCCTTGGAAACTGTTTGTAGAAGTTATCGCCATTTGGTTCGACTCCTGCCGTACTCCACGGTGGGCCCGGCCGAGAGCTCGCAGGCTGTCTCGATGGAAAACTTTGAAGCGGTCCTGGACAAGACAAATCCTTGTTTATTACGTGATAAATTTTGGGGCAAGAAATAATAATTACTGCAAGACATGATACAACTCAAGTGATTGAAATACTTGAGTTGTGTCATGTCAAAAGTCAGAATAACAGAAACAGAGACAATGCAAAAATGTGGATGAAGCAAGGAGTGTGTGCCAAGATAGAGTTGTCGACATCAGAGTTTACGACGCAAACCCCAATTTTTTTGAAAAAAATAAATTGTTTTCTACTTTTTAATATATTTTTTTAATGTGAATCCCAACTGTTCCCGACCGCCTGGAGCCTGTGAGACTATGGCACCCCCATTTGGGGTAAGTTGTGGGCTGAAGGTAGTGGGGGATTGGGAAGAGGAAGATGGGGAAGAACACTGAAGAGATAAACCGATAGAAGTATGTACCGAGTTAGCTAAATTTCACCTTAATTTCTAGTGAAATAAACCAAACATTTAAAAAAAAATCTAAATCTTTCACACTTCTAGTTATTATCAGTTCATTGATTTTATCTAAAATTGTGTTGAGTATTGATAACATGCACGAAATAATAATTACCGGTATATCGGATAACTTCTGAAAACTAATTACAATTTAGTTGTGTTTTCAAACAATTCAAACAATAGGGCAATTCAACTATAAATATCTCGTGGTAAATTTTTTTAATTCATTACCAGAAAGATCCGAAATATAAATAACAACACAGATTTTAAACTTCACGTGAAAAAATGACACATCCTCCAAACATGAATGGTGGTACATGAAATAATGACTATATTTTCTGTAAATTAAGTAACATAATTTTTTGAACAAACATTTAAAAACATAACATATATTTTTTATGTGAATACCGCACAAAAGTCCCAACTGCTGCCAACCATCCGGAGCTAGTGATACTATGGTATCCTGATTGGGGTATGTTGCGAGGCAGAAGGTAGTGGGTAGGGGAAGGAGATAGGGAAGGTGAAGGTGAAGTATCTGGCTCTTCAGATCTGGTCACCAAATCTGATCCAAGATCTGGTACTTGCGCACGCCTTGATTTGAACCCGCTACCTTCGGCTTGCTAGTTGAGAGCCTTACCCCTTGACCACGGAGGCCGTCTATTTATATATCTGATTGTTTTCATAGGAGGAATAATATTATTATGTATGGTAATTAGTTACTCAGTGGTGGCATGTATTGATGTCAATAAACGCCCGGGTTACCGGCAATAAAAAAAAAATAAAAAAAATTTATTCTTCAAGAAATATATTTGTATACACCCTTCAAAACAGCCTTTCTAGGGTTATCATTACATCTCAGTTTATTAGTCTTTAGTTGGTGGCGTATATATATATATTTTTAGTTTTTATTTCAATATTCAATAATGTATAGTTAACCCCTCCAGCCTTATAAGGTCATATATGACCGGGCGTCTATATTTTATAAAAGTATTTTTATCTATATTTTCTATCAAACGGAAATACATAATTTTATTGACGTTAGAAAGAGAAATAATAATTCTTCTCTATTTACCTTAAAGAATTATTGTTAATTAATAATTAATTATTTACGTGAGAGCCGAAAAAATAGCCAAAATTAATCCAGTATAAATCCATTTTATTAATCGATTTTTACTGGAATCCATTAATAAAAACCTAAAAATTGCCAAAATTAATAATTAATATTACGCACTATATTATCGTAACAATTGACTTAAATTTAAAAATTATTTATTATTTGAACGGGATAAGAGTGGAGATACAGTTTCCTTACAAATTTCCCAAACAAAACGAACGTGTTTTCGAAATATCGAGTTCTCTCAATTTTTCTATGATTGTAGTAAAAAAAAATTTTCACGTTTGATATTAAAATTTTATTATTTAGAAAAGATAATTTTATCTTTTTTCTAAAACGGTATTAGTTTTTACAGAAAATGAAAAAAATAAGATTTATATAACGCATTTGAAATACACAGAAAACATTGCAAACTGAACAAAAGTGATGAAAGTACTGAAGGGTTAATTGTAAAAGTATTATGTTATTATACAAGTAAATTTAATAATAGTATTCATGAATGTTTAATTGAAACTTTTAAAATTAAAATGAAGTTCTACAAATTAAAGTTGAAAACAATTAAAAATAAAATGAAAAAATTTTAATTTTTTAAATTATTTTTTTCATTGACACCCACACTTAGGAAAATAATTCCTCTCAGGGTTTATGTCATCTTTGGGGATGCAGTGTGGAGAGTATTTTTAGGTAAGGAAGTTCCGGGAAGAATGGGAATCTGGTGGGTCAATGTGTCTAGGAGTGACGGATGCTTCAATTCATCGCTCACCTTGCGATGGAAAAGGATGTTCCGAGAGAGTCCGGTTGGAAAGGTGAAAAGTTCTCCCTCAACCAGCTCTCACGATCTGGCCTGCCATGTGGGCAAATGCATCCGCCACCAAGATCCGGACAAGCCTCACCGGACACCCCTGCTAAGTCACCAAACGTAGCGAACCACTTGGGGGTGAACTATTGCAGAGTTGTTGATTATCCGATGAATAGTTACCGAGACGACAGTACCAATACTCGCCACCCAAATAACAATTGTTGCTTTGATTTTTTTTATAAAAATAATTATTTTTTTCTTGTTATAGATAAATATAGTGTAAATACATAAATATATGAAATTTATTAATGTTAATATTTTATATCACAGCCGTTCTGCATTGATTAACTGTTTCTTTATTATAAATTTACACTTTTTAGAAAGTTGATAGATCAATGCACGCCACTGTGTACGGTGGGTAAATATGTTGTGCTATGTAAAAACACGTTTATCAGCCTTTATTTTTACATCTATTACTGGTACCCGGAAACTTTGTCTGAATTAAGTATAACATGGTCTGTAGGGGTGACTTTGTCCCTCGAAAAATTTTCTGATATGAACGAAAACACTAGAATTATTTTTAGAATTAAGATCTGTATTAGGGAAAATTTATTTCCTTAATAATATTGTTAGCAAAAATATATTATACTGTATATATAATGCATTAGCCGAATCAATAATAGGTTACGGAGTCAATAGCTATGGATTAAAGTACAAAACGTACTTAAATAAAATGGAGCAAATACTACTCCGTTTCCTAAAATTGATAAAGGCGATTATAAAAAAAATGTTTTCATTGTGTAACGTACTCTCCATACGTAATAGGATAGATACTCCAAATCATTCACAACCCCAAACAACGAAGAGTCCACGTCAGCTAGGTATCAATAAAAATGCGAATAATTACAAATTGATGTGTTTGTTTGACGATAGCGTCTGAGACACTTCACTTCAACCTCAAAGGGAATCACTTATCAGACAGTTCCTAGACATGAAAACTAAACCGATTTGAAAGATAAGTAAAGTCGTTAATTTACATAAGGTTAGATCGGTAAAATTGATCATGTCTTCAAGAAAGACTTTTTAACCCCTCAAACTTCTGACTTATTGACCGTTATATCTCTTAAATAGGCTGGCAGAGGGTCATAGTGTGTGTTTGCACTTTGCAATACAATCTAAATAAATGGAATATTTCTGAACGTAGCTGAAAACTCAAAACTGTTTTTGAAAATTTATGAAATACTCAAATTTTATTATTAGAAATAAACACATTATTTTTTAAATATCCAAATTTTGAGTTCAAACATAAAATATTTAAAACATGTAAAAATACTAATAATAACAAAAAAATAAAAAAAATAATGTTCATTTGAATTTATAAAAAAATAAATAAACACAAATTTTCATTTTTTTCATGCTGTATAATATGATGCTCAAAAACATGCAATTTTAATAGGGTTTTTAGGTATCAATTTTTTCCCTCCCAAGAAAACACAAGACCTCTAAGTCTATAATAGCCAGATAACATTTTAAACACCCATATGAGGTAAAAATTGTGAGGCGCGTATGACGCCGTTCTATTTGTATAAAGAACATTAACTTTAAATTCAGTAAATTTAATGTTTCACCACTTCATGGAAGTCAAACAGCGATAGGAGCAATAAGTCAAATTTCCAACAGCAAAGCTCGCTAGCAGCAAAATATTAATCCCATCTGTAGCTCAGCCTAATTCGCCCAGTCCCCAAAAACGCATTGCCTGTTAATAATTCATAATTAACTTAGCTCACACAACACAAAACAAAAGCATAAAAATCGCCCACAACATTCTACCATAAACAAACCACAAACGATTACAAAAAAGAGAATATAGCATGCATATCAACCTCATATGATAAAACTTCTAACCCGAATAATCTTCTAATAAAAGAGCTAGGCAATTGCAATACGGCATCTGTTCTCGCATTCAACTACAAACATAGGATAGGATATTTTTACAAGTTTTTTACCTACCAGAATACTATCGGTTTTGAAAAGAGAACTTTATTTTTTTATCGCATTTAAAAAATCAATGTATTCCTTATTTCTGAGATATAAACATAAATCTTTTCTTTATGAAAACTATAAAAAAAACTGTACTATATAAAAATCATTAACGTGTGTGCTGAATTTGTATAATTTTTTTATTCAGTACCCTCTGGAAGCCAGTGATGGTTGTTTTAGAAATACATGTATGTATAAGATCGGCCCACGACAACCGTTGTTTGTTGAATGGTAGGAAGTAGGTAATATGACAGTCGCGCGCTCTGAAGTGAAAATCGGTAAAATATATTATTTACTGTTAAGTATAAGCACCTAGATGAATGTAAATCGATTTCAAGCCATTGCCACCAGTTATCCCCAAACCACTTCTCGATTCCAAGTCGCCAGCTGGTTCAAACGAGTCATTCGATCCTTCATTTTTCTCTCTCAATTTCGGATCATTGGTCCAATTTCCCCATTGTATCCAATCCGCCATTTCCAATAAGTGATCACGCGAGGCCAAATCATTCGCAGGTTCCAATGTGTTCTCTAAATCCAACTCATCGTCAAAGTCATTCCATGATCGCCCTTCAACTAAAGCACTTTCTGGGACACCTGAAAGATAATTCTTTATATATTTTGTAACCATTGATGGTCAATATGCTCGTTACTTAAAAACCATTTTATTATTTATACCAGAGGTTCCCAAACATTTTTGACCCGTAGACGTATTTTTTTTCTGTAGACCTCGAATATCGAACACGTCAATAGTATGTATGAGACGATGTATGGATATGAATGAGGCAAAGAGTGTGTGCCAAGAGTAGTTTGAGGGTTCGTCCTCTCTACCCACCCCTGCAGATACAGCCCGATGGTTATTTTAGTTAGTTAGTTAGTTATATTTCCAAAACCTATTGACGTTAAACGTGTTTCTCAAATCTTTTTTTCGTGAAGTTTGGCTACCGCATTTCAACCCATTTTTATGAGGCATGAAGATGGAAAAGCTATAAAAAAATCCCTTCTTACAGACCCTTCCTTAACCCGCCTCACAACGCTACCCAACAAATGATGGTGAAATACTCGTAGTTCCCCTATCTTTGAACTGTGCAGAGAGGGTCGCTCTTATGAAGTGTTACATAAATCAAACATTCCACAAGCAACAGGCATTTCTTCCCAAAGCTAGAACTACTGATACCCATTTTCCTAACTGCCTGTTAACTTCTTCATTTGTGCTTATTCCATTCTTCAATGTTCCATTCCATAGTAAAAATAATCTAAAACCTAGTTTTGAAGTCTTTGTGATGTATTTTTAAATGTTGACGTTTGTCAATGACAAGTAGGGGAACTATTAAAATTTTCGCCTTCCAATGGGCAATGTTTTGGTGCATATATTAATTATGACAAGATACTGAACGTAGATTATATTTATATACCACAATGAACAATATGAAATATAAAATTAGTAATTTATGATACTATTATGTACACAAAATGTGTATTATGTCATTTACGGAATACCTAAATGTAGATGATGACTTTATGTAACCAGCGAGTTGAAATCGACCACCATATATACCGTTTTGGGAACCTCTGATTTAAGCCTTTAATACTTTTATTATTTTTACCTGTTTTAAGTTGAAATAGTAAATTTTACATCGACACGCAATTTTTTTGCGTATTTCAATGTATTTAAAAAAAGAAGAAGGGGGGTGTCAATAAACATTTATTTTAAAAATGAATGCATTTCTTTGTGGTATTTTGGTACTTAATAATACGTAAATCGTCAAAAAATGGCAGCACCTTGAACATTACCGTAGACCGCATGAAAGCTTCTGCCTTTGCCGTTGCCGTCAACAAATCATCAAACATAAACGAAAATTTCACAAGCCTTTTTATCAATATTTTACATATAAAACAAACCATATATACAACATGATGGGCCTTACTAATAAACGTCTTTCAAATTTTACACAACTGATAACGAACCAATAATGTATGGCAATTGATTGCTTTCTAGTTGTGTAAAATTAAAAACACGATTATTAGTAAGAGGCAATGTAGTTACGTAAAACAATGAAAAAATCCGCCTTCTTAAACTAAACGAAAATCGGTACCAAAATAAAACGGGTTCTTTTTTCATCCAGAATCCATATGAAAATACGACTCTTAACATACGAAAAAAAGCATCGGCTAAAACGGCCCTTTGACATGAATAATAATGTACTATTATTTATAATTATTTAAAGTATTTGTCGCGTAAAATTATGATAAATAATTATAAAAATACTTATACAAAGAGAATTATATTGAAGATTTTTTTTGGTCCAGTGAGTGTATATAAAATAAAAATAAAATGGTTTATAAAATAAATATATTTTTCTTACATCCGTTTTGAGCGAATACGAGAAAAAAATCATTTTTAAAACGTGATTTTGTTCGATACCTTTTTTTGAAATAAATTTCATTCCATTTGTATATGTTCGTGGAGGATTCGTTGGTTCATCTGAAAATTTATTATATTTAATTAAGTCATAACTAATACATAATACATATAGATGAAAGGATATAAAACAATGAGAAAAATATAGAAATTTTAAAATAGTTAAATCTGTGACTTGCTCCTAAAACGGACAATGTCAGTTTTAGGGATACCTTCCGAGTTGTAAAAGAACCAATATTTTAGAAAACTGCGTTTCTTAAGATTTTGCTTAAAAGATCAAATTCTACCTCGTAAAGTAATAAATTCTGACATAGGCGCTTTTAGAAGCATGTCACAGGTCACAGAATTCATGCTAGAATAATTCCATTTAAATGGTTTTTTTTTTATTTAAAACTATTGTTACTATGTTATAGATTAGGCAAAAATATATCTCTAATCAATATGTCTCCACTTGTATTCATTAGAAGAATTGTACACATTTCTTAATGTCTAATGTGAGCACTGTACGTATTAATTTTTATGAATTGTATCCTTGTTCTCTACTGGGAGTGATGTATTAATGTTGTACCTTTTGTTTACATCGAGTGCTGTTACTATTAATTTGATGACTTGTATCCATCGTTCTCTACTTTGAGCGCTGCATTACTTTGATGAATTGTGTGCCATGGTCTCCACAAATGCTGTATTCATTTGATGAAGTGAACATATACCTTCTTGTCTAAAGTGAGCGCTGTAGGTATTCATTTTCTGCTTTAGTCTCCATTTTAAGTGCTGTATTAATTTGATGAATTGTATATCGTATATTGGTTGAATATCTTATAATTGTATATGTGAGCAATGTAGGTATTAAATTGATGGAATGTATACCTTGGTCTCTATTTGAGTACTGTATTCATTAGATTAATTTTACATATACCATGGTTTCTACTTTGAGCTCTGTAGGTATTAATTTGATGATTTGTATACCTTTTTCGTCTTCTTTTTCTATACAGTTCATCATGGTGCAAGTGGCCGTGGTTCCAGTGGAGGAGCAATGGCAATGGTTGCATTTATCCATGAATTCGGAATCGGGAACACACTTGACACTCTTGTAGTAATTATCAGCTGCCAACACAGTAAAGCAAACAATTTCAGTAGGTACCAAATAATGACAAAATAGACTAATTGCCTATTTACCGAGGCCAGTGTTTAGTAATGTGAAACTAACTACTTATCACTGAAACGCAATATCCACACGCGGACAGTTTTATAATTTACTAAACGATTAAGTCGCTACTAAATCAATCTACAAAACCCTGGATCATTTAAACGAAATTAAGAGCGCGATTCCTGATCATCTACCATAAATATTTTGTAGTGCGACTGGACAAATCTGTCACTATTCTTCTGCAATAATTTGTCGTGCGTCTCAATTACATGACTAGGTTATACTGAGAAAGAGATGTGGAAGTATTGTAAAATAATATGCTTCAACCTTCCAAGCTTACCGTAAATACTCTCTGTACCGAACATCTGCTTTCTTTCCTAATTATGTTAGTTTTGTGTAGCCAACGCAAACATTAATATTATGTATGTTTTGAAAAATTGTTGAAACATGAATAGAATAATATTTTATTATGGAAAGGATTGGTGATTTTGTGTCTAATTCAAAGAATGCAAAATCATCTTTTTCGATTTGAATATTTGATCAATTCAATTCAATAGTGCGATTAGAACTCATCTGAACCTTAGCAAGTCTTTCTATAAAACTAAAAAGAGAAGAAAGCCCGCTTTGCAGTCAAATATATCAATAATATTTTTGTAGTTTTTTCGAAGCGGATGTGTGGAGTATTGAAATATTTGTATATTTTCGTGGAGGATTCGTTGGTTCATCTGAAAATTTTTATTTTTTTTATTTAATAAATATTTACACGATGATGCATTACATTTTCTTTTGACTATCACACTAGGCTAATGCCCGTGTTTTGATAATTCATAACTAATTCAATATATAAGCCCTGGTGTAAGACCACCATCGCCCTGGTGTAAGACCACCATTCAGAATTGAAACGTTGCTCCAAATGGCTTTAGCCGTGTTTAGTGACTAGATCTGAATAGCCAGGTACTTCCCCACCTTCCTCTTTCCCTTCCCCACTTACCTTCAGCCTCACAACATCCCCCAATTGGGGATGCCATAGTCTCACTGGCTCCAGACGGGAGCAGTTGGGACTCTTGTGAGGTATTCACTATAAAAAAAAAAAAAAAAAAAAATAACATTGATGAAAGGATATAAAACAATGAGAAAAATATACAAATTTTGAAATAGTTCAATCTGTGACTTGCTCCTAAAACGGACAATGTCAGTTTTGGGGATACCTTGCGAGTTGTAAAAGAACCAATATACTAGAAAACTGCGTTTCTTAAAATTTTGCTTAAAAAATCAAATTCTGCCTCGTAAAATAATAAATTCTGACATTGGCCCTTTTAGAAGCATGTCACATGTCACAGAATTCATACTGGAATAATCACATTTTATTGGCTTTTTTTATTTAAAACTATTGTTACTATGTTATAGGTTATGCAACAATATATCTCTAATCAATATGTCTCCACTTGTATTGATTAGAAGAATTGTACGCATTTCTTGGTGTCTAATGTGAGTACTGTACTTATTAATTTTTATGAATTGTATCCTTGTTCTCTACTGTGAGTGATGTATTAATGTTGTACCTTTTGTGTACTTCGAGCGCTGTTACTATTAATTTGATGACTTGTATCCATCGTTCTCTACTTTGAGCGCTGCATTACTTTGATGAATTGTGTGCCATGGTCTCCACAAATGCTGTATTCATTTGATGAAGTGAACATATACCTTCGTGTCTAAATCGAGCACTGTAGGTATTATTTTATAGCATGTGTGCCTTGGTCTCTTTTTTGAGCGCTGAATTTATGTGATGAATTTTATACCTTTGTGTCTAATTTAAGCGGCGTTGGTATTAATTTTATGAATAGTAGAACTTGGTCTCTATTTTGGAATTTTGAGCACTGTATTGATTTGATGAATTGTGAACCTTGGTCTCTACTTTGAATGTTATACATTATATATCTGGGCGTGTACTTTGAGCGCTGCAGGTATTCATTTTATTAATTATCCCTGCTTTAGTATCCATTTAAGTTCTGTATTAAATTGATGGCATGTATACCTTGGTCTCTATTTGAGTACTGTATTCATTAGATGAATTTTACATATACCATGGTTTCTACTATGAGCTCTGTAGGTATTAATTTGATGATTTGTATACCTTTTTCGTTTACTTTTTCAACACAGTTCATCAAGGTGCAAGAGGCCATGGTTCCAGTGGAGGAGCAATGGCCATGGATGCATTTATCCATGAATTCGGAATCGGGAACACACTTGACACTCTTGTAGTAATTATCAGCTGCCAACTCAGTAAAGCAAACAATTTCAGTAGGTACCAAATAATGACAAAATAGACTAATTGCCAATAATAATCAATAATATTTTTATAGCTTTTGCGAAGCCGATGTCTGGAGTACCTATTGAGTTATTTGTATATTTTCGTGGAGGATTTGTTAGTTCATCTGAAAATTTTATTTTTTTATTTAATAAATACAGGCTTTTCCAATAAGAGGTGTTATTTTGAATAGCCCGCTATTTCGGTAGATGTTACTTTTGAAGCTGTCATTTTTTTGACATTTGACAAGTAGTACTGTAGGTATTAATTTTATAACATGTATGCCTTGGTCTCTTTTTTGAGCGCTACATTTATTAAATGAATTGTATACCTTTGTGTCTAATTTGAGCGGCGTCGGTATTAATTTGATAAATAGTAGAACTTGGTCTCTATTTTGGAATTTTGAGCGATGTATTGATTTGATGAATTTTGTACCTTGGTCTCTACTTTGAATGATATGCATCATGGCGATTACTTTGAGCGCTGTAGGTATTCATTTTATGAATTTTTCCTGCTTTAGTCTCCATTTTGAGTGCTGTATTAATTTGATGAATTGTATATTTTGTTTGTATATCTTATAATTGTATATGTGAGCAATGTAGGTATTAAATTGATGGCATGTATACCATTGTCTCTATTTGAGTACTGTATTCATAAGATGAATTTTATATATACCATGGTGTCTACTTTGAGCTCTGTAGGTATTAATTTGATGATTTGTATACCTTTTTCGTCTTCTTTTTCTATACAGAGCATCTTGGTGCAAGCGGCCATGGTGCCAGTGGAGGAGCATTGGCAATGGTTGCATTTATCCATGAATACGGAATCGGGAACACATTTGACATTCTTGTAGTACTTAGCAGCTGCTAACACAGTAAAGCAAACAATTTCAGTAAGTAAGAAATAATGACAAAATAAACTAATTGCCTGTTTACCGAGGCCAGTGTTTAGTAAAGTGAAACTAACTACTTATCACTAAAACGCAATATCCACACGCGGACAGTTTTATAATTTACTGAACGATTAAGTTGCTACTAAAGCACTCTACAATACCCTGGATCGATAAAACGAACTTAAGAGCGCAATTCCTGATCATCAACCACAAATATTTTATAGTGCGACTGGACAAATCTGTCACTATTCTTCTGTAGTCAACGTTTTATGTATGTTTTGGAAAATTGTCGAAACATGAATAGAATAATATTTTTTTATTCAAAAGATTTGTGATTTTTTTTCTATTTCAAAGAATGCAAAATCATCTTTTTCGATTTGAAAATTTGATCAATTCAAGTGCGAGTAGAACTCATCTGAATCTTAGCGAGTCTTTTTGTAAAGCTTAAAAAAGAAGAGAGCCCGCTTTGCAGTCAAATATATTGATAATGTTTTTATAGCTTTTGCGAAGCGGATGTCTGAAGTATTGAAGATTGTAGGGTGGGTAATTTGCCAGTGAACAGTGTCTCAGTGGCCGGCCCTCTTCGTGAAGGGCCCGCTTTGCAGTCGAACAGTTCAATCATATTTTTATAGCTTTTGCGAAGCGAATGTGTGGAGTATTACAAGATTAAAGATTGAAGGTTGTGGTGTGGGTACCTTTTCCAGTGAACAGTGTCTCAATGGCCAGCCCTCTTCTTGAAGAAATCCGGTTTGTAGTCAAACAGTTTTTTTTCATATTTGTATAGCTTTTGAAAAACGAATGTGTGGAGCATTGCTGGATTAAAGATTGAAGGTTGAAGATTAGGTACCTTTGCTAGGGAGCACTGCGTCAATAGCCATCCTCGTGAAAGAGTCTGCCTTGCAGTCGAGCATGGTGCAAGAGCCTATGCGGCCTAGCTCATTGCACGAGCAATGGTTGCACCCGTCCGCCGCCACGTAGTAGCTGTTGGGGATGCACCAACCGACTTCTTCTGGAACATAGTCTGGAGCAATAAGACAGGAGAGTTTAAGTGCCAAGTGGACACCAGTAATAGCTGTTGGGGATGCACCAACCGACTTCTTCTGGAACATAGTCTGGAGCAATAAGACAGGAGAGTTTAAGTGCCAAGTGGACACCAGTAATAGCTGTTGGGGATGCACCAACCGACTTCTTCTGGAACATAGTCTGGAGCAATAAGACAGGAGAGTTTAAGTGCCAAGTGGACACCAGTAATAGCTGTTGGGGATGCACCAACCGACTTCTTCTGGAACATAGTCTGGAGCAATAAGACAGGAGAGTTTAAGTGCCAAGTGGACACCAGTAATAGCTGTTGGGGATGCACCAACCGACTTCTTCTGGAACATAGTCTGGAGCAATAAGACAGGAGAGTTTAAGTGCCAAGTGGACACCAGTAATAGCTGTTGGGGATGCACCAACCGACTTCTTCTGGAACATAGTCTGGAGCAATAAGACAGGAGAGTTTAAGTGCCAAGTGGACACCAGTAATAGCTGTTGGGGATGCACCAACCGACTTCTTCTGGAACATAGTCTGGAGCAATAAGACAGGAGAGTTTAAGTGCCAAGTGGACACCAGTAATAGCTGTTGGGGATGCACCAACCGACTTCTTCTGGAACATAGTCTGGAGCAATAAGACAGGAGAGTTTAAGTGCCAAGTGGACACCAGTAATAGCTGTTGGGGATGCACCAACCGACTTCTTCTGGAACATAGTCTGGAGCAATAAGACAGGAGAGTTTAAGTGCCAAGTGGACACCAGTAATAGCTGTTGGGGATGCACCAACCGACTTCTTCTGGAACATAGTCTGGAGCAATAAGACAGGAGAGTTTAAGTGCCAAGTGGACACCAGTAATAGCTGTTGGGGATGCACCAACCGACTTCTTCTGGAACATAGTCTGGAGCAATAAGACAGGAGAGTTTAAGTGCCAAGTGGACACCAGTAATAGCTGTTGGGGATGCACCAACCGACTTCTTCTGGAACATAGTCTGGAGCAATAAGACAGGAGAGTTTAAGTGCCAAGTGGACACCAGTAATAGCTGTTGGGGATGCACCAACCGACTTCTTCTGGAACATAGTCTGGAGCAATAAGACAGGAGAGTTTAAGTGCCAAGTGGACACCAGTAATAGCTGTTGGGGATGCACCAACCGACTTCTTCTGGAACATAGTCTGGAGCAATAAGACAGGAGAGTTTAAGTGCCAAGTGGACACCAGTAATAGCTGTTGGGGATGCACCAACCGACTTCTTCTGGAACATAGTCTGGAGCAATAAGACAGGAGAGTTTAAGTGCCAAGTGGACACCAGTAATAGCTGTTGGGGATGCACCAACCGACTTCTTCTGGAACATAGTCTGGAGCAATAAGACAGGAGAGTTTAAGTGCCAAGTGGACACCAGAAATAGCTGTTGGGGATGCACCAACCGACTTCTTCTGGAACATAGTCTGGAGCAATAAGACAGGAGAGTTTAAGTGCCAAGTGGACACCAGTAATAGCTGTTGGGGATGCACCAACCGACTTCTTCTGGAACATAGTCTGGAGCAATAAGACAGGAGAGTTTAAGTGCCAAGTGGACACCAGTAATAGCTGTTGGGGATGCACCAACCGACTTCTTCTGGAACATAGTCTGGAGCAATAAGACAGGAGAGTTTAAGTGCCAAGTGGACACCAGTAATAGCTGTTGGGGATGCACCAACCGACTTCTTCTGGAACATAGTCTGGAGCAATAAGACAGGAGAGTTTAAGTGCCAAGTGGACACCAGTAATAGCTGTTGGGGATGCACCAACCGACTTCTTCTGGAACATAGTCTGGAGCAATAAGACAGGAGAGTTTAAGTGCCAAGTGGACACCAGTAATAGCTGTTGGGGATGCACCAACCGACTTCTTCTGGAACATAGTCTGGAGCAATAAGACAGGAGAGTTTAAGTGCCAAGTGGACACCAGTAATAGCTGTTGGGGATGCACCAACCGACTTCTTCTGGAACATAGTCTGGAGCAATAAGACAGGAGAGTTTAAGTGCCAAGTGGACACCAGTAATAGCTGTTGGGGATGCACCAACCGACTTCTTCTGGAACATAGTCTGGAGCAATAAGACAGGAGAGTTTAAGTGCCAAGTGGACACCAGTAATAGCTGTTGGGGATGCACCAACCGACTTCTTCTGGAACATAGTCTGGAGCAATAAGACAGGAGAGTTTAAGTGCCAAGTGGACACCAGTAATAGCTGTTGGGGATGCACCAACCGACTTCTTCTGGAACATAGTCTGGAGCAATAAGACAGGAGAGTTTAAGTGCCAAGTGGACACCAGTAATAGCTGTTGGGGATGCACCAACCGACTTCTTCTGGAACATAGTCTGGAGCAATAAGACAGGAGAGTTTAAGTGCCAAGTGGACACCAGTAATAGCTGTTGGGGATGCACCAACCGACTTCTTCTGGAACATAGTCTGGAGCAATAAGACAGGGAGAGTTTAAGTGCCAAGTGGACACCAGTAATAGCTGTTGGGGATGCACCAACCGACTTCTTCTGGAACATAGTCTGGAGCAATAAGACAGGAGAGTTTAAGTGCCAAGTGGACACCAGTAATAGCTGTTGGGGATGCACCAACCGACTTCTTCTGGAACATAGTCTGGAGCAATAAGACAGGAGAGTTTAAGTGCCAAGTGGACACCAGTAATAGCTGTTGGGGATGCACCAACCGACTTCTTCTGGAACATAGTCTGGAGCAATAAGACAGGAGAGTTTAAGTGCCAAGTGGACACCAGTAATAGCTGTTGGGGGATGCACCAACCGACTTCTTCTGGAACATAGTCTGGAGCAATAAGACAGGAGAGTTTAAGTGCCAAGTGGACACCAGTAATAGCTGTTGGGGATGCACCAACCGACTTCTTCTGGAACATAGTCTGGAGCAATAAGACAGGAGAGTTTAAGTGCCAAGTGGACACCAGTAATAGCTGTTGGGGATGCACCAACCGACTTCTTCTGGAACATAGTCTGGAGCAATAAGACAGGAGAGTTTAAGTGCCAAGTGGACACCAGTAATAGCTGTTGGGGATGCACCAACCGACTTCTTCTGGAACATAGTCTGGAGCAATAAGACAGGAGAGTTTAAGTGCCAAGTGGACACCAGTAATAGCTGTTGGGGATGCACCAACCGACTTCTTCTGGAACATAGTCTGGAGCAATAAGACAGGAGAGTTTAAGTGCCAAGTGGACACCAGTAATAGCTGTTGGGGATGCACCAACCGACTTCTTCTGGAACATAGTCTGGAGCAATAAGACAGGAGAGTTTAAGTGCCAAGTGGACACCAGTAATAGCTGTTGGGGATGCACCAACCGACTTCTTCTGGAACATAGTCTGGAGCAATAAGACAGGAGAGTTTAAGTGCCAAGTGGACACCAGTAATAGCTGTTGGGGATGCACCAACCGACTTCTTCTGGAACATAGTCTGGAGCAATAAGACAGGAGAGTTTAAGTGCCAAGTGGACACCAGTAATAGCTGTTGGGGATGCACCAACCGACTTCTTCTGGAACATAGTCTGGAGCAATAAGACAGGAGAGTTTAAGTGCCAAGTGGACACCAGTAATAGCTGTTGGGGATGCACCAACCGACTTCTTCTGGAACATAGTCTGGAGCAATAAGACAGGAGAGTTTAAGTGCCAAGTGGACACCAGTAATAGCTGTTGGGGATGCACCAACCGACTTCTTCTGGAACATAGTCTGGAGCAATAAGACAGGAGAGTTTAAGTGCCAAGTGGACACCAGTAATAGCTGTTGGGGATGCACCAACCGACTTCTTCTGGAACATAGTCTGGAGCAATAAGACAGGAGAGTTTAAGTGCCAAGTGGACACCAGTAATAGCTGTTGGGGATGCACCAACCGACTTCTTCTGGAACATAGTCTGGAGCAATAAGACAGGAGAGTTTAAGTGCCAAGTGGACACCAGTAATAGCTGTTGGGGATGCACCAACCGACTTCTTCTGGAACATAGTCTGGAGCAATAAGACAGGAGAGTTTAAGTGCCAAGTGGACACCAGTAATAGCTGTTGGGGATGCACCAACCGACTTCTTCTGGAACATAGTCTGGAGCAATAAGACAGGAGAGTTTAAGTGCCAAGTGGACACCAGTAATAGCTGTTGGGGATGCACCAACCGACTTCTTCTGGAACATAGTCTGGAGCAATAAGACAGGAGAGTTTAAGTGCCAAGTGGACACCAGTAATAGCTGTTGGGGATGCACCAACCGACTTCTTCTGGAACATAGTCTGGAGCAATAAGACAGGAGAGTTTAAGTGCCAAGTGGACACCAGTAATAGCTGTTGGGGATGCACCAACCGACTTCTTCTGGAACATAGTCTGGAGCAATAAGACAGGAGAGTTTAAGTGCCAAGTGGACACCAGTAATAGCTGTTGGGGATGCACCAACCGACTTCTTCTGGAACATAGTCTGGAGCAATAAGACAGGAGAGTTTAAGTGCCAAGTGGACACCAGTAATAGCTGTTGGGGATGCACCAACCGACTTCTTCTGGAACATAGTCTGGAGCAATAAGACAGGAGAGTTTAAGTGCCAAGTGGACACCAGTAATAGCTGTTGGGGATGCACCAACCGACTTCTTCTGGAACATAGTCTGGAGCAATAAGACAGGAGAGTTTAAGTGCCAAGTGGACACCAGTAATAGCTGTTGGGGATGCACCAACCGACTTCTTCTGGAACATAGTCTGGAGCAATAAGACAGGAGAGTTTAAGTGCCAAGTGGACACCAGTAATAGCTGTTGGGGATGCACCAACCGACTTCTTCTGGAACATAGTCTGGAGCAATAAGACAGGAGAGTTTAAGTGCCAAGTGGACACCAGTAATAGCTGTTGGGGATGCACCAACCGACTTCTTCTGGAACATAGTCTGGAGCAATAAGACAGGAGAGTTTAAGTGCCAAGTGGACACCAGTAATAGCTGTTGGGGATGCACCAACCGACTTCTTCTGGAACATAGTCTGGAGCAATAAGACAGGAGAGTTTAAGTGCCAAGTGGACACCAGTAATAGCTGTTGGGGATGCACCAACCGACTTCTTCTGGAACATAGTCTGGAGCAATAAGACAGGAGAGTTTAAGTGCCAAGTGGACACCAGTAATAGCTGTTGGGGATGCACCAACCGACTTCTTCTGGAACATAGTCTGGAGCAATAAGACAGGAGAGTTTAAGTGCCAAGTGGACACCAGTAATAGCTGTTGGGGATGCACCAACCGACTTCTTCTGGAACATAGTCTGGAGCAATAAGACAGGAGAGTTTAAGTGCCAAGTGGACACCAGTAATAGCTGTTGGGGATGCACCAACCGACTTCTTCTGGAACATAGTCTGGAGCAATAAGACAGGAGAGTTTAAGTGCCAAGTGGACACCAGTAATAGCTGTTGGGGATGCACCAACCGACTTCTTCTGGAACATAGTCTGGAGCAATAAGACAGGAGAGTTTAAGTGCCAAGTGGACACCAGTAATAGCTGTTGGGGATGCACCAACCGACTTCTTCTGGAACATAGTCTGGAGCAATAAGACAGGAGAGTTTAAGTGCCAAGTGGACACCAGTAATAGCTGTTGGGGATGCACCAACCGACTTCTTCTGGAACATAGTCTGGAGCAATAAGACAGGAGAGTTTAAGTGCCAAGTGGACACCAGTAATAGCTGTTGGGGATGCACCAACCGACTTCTTCTGGAACATAGTCTGGAGCAATAAGACAGGAGAGTTTAAGTGCCAAGTGGACACCAGTAATAGCTGTTGGGGATGCACCAACCGACTTCTTCTGGAACATAGTCTGGAGCAATAAGACAGGAGAGTTTAAGTGCCAAGTGGACACCAGTAATAGCTGTTGGGGATGCACCAACCGACTTCTTCTGGAACATAGTCTGGAGCAATAAGACAGGAGAGTTTAAGTGCCAAGTGGACACCAGTAATAGCTGTTGGGGATGCACCAACCGACTTCTTCTGGAACATAGTCTGGAGCAATAAGACAGGAGAGTTTAAGTGCCAAGTGGACACCAGTAATAGCTGTTGGGGATGCACCAACCGACTTCTTCTGGAACATAGTCTGGAGCAATAAGACAGGAGAGTTTAAGTGCCAAGTGGACACCAGTAATAGCTGTTGGGGATGCACCAACCGACTTCTTCTGGAACATAGTCTGGAGCAATAAGACAGGAGAGTTTAAGTGCCAAGTGGACACCAGTAATAGCTGTTGGGGATGCACCAACCGACTTCTTCTGGAACATAGTCTGGAGCAATAAGACAGGAGAGTTTAAGTGCCAAGTGGACACCAGTAATAGCTGTTGGGGATGCACCAACCGACTTCTTCTGGAACATAGTCTGGAGCAATAAGACAGGAGAGTTTAAGTGCCAAGTGGACACCAGTAATAGCTGTTGGGGATGCACCAACCGACTTCTTCTGGAACATAGTCTGGAGCAATAAGACAGGAGAGTTTAAGTGCCAAGTGGACACCAGTAATAGCTGTTGGGGATGCACCAACCGACTTCTTCTGGAACATAGTCTGGAGCAATAAGACAGGAGAGTTTAAGTGCCAAGTGGACACCAGTAATAGCTGTTGGGGATGCACCAACCGACTTCTTCTGGAACATAGTCTGGAGCAATAAGACAGGAGAGTTTAAGTGCCAAGTGGACACCAGTAATAGCTGTTGGGGATGCACCAACCGACTTCTTCTGGAACATAGTCTGGAGCAATAAGACAGGAGAGTTTAAGTGCCAAGTGGACACCAGTAATAGCTGTTGGGGATGCACCAACCGACTTCTTCTGGAACATAGTCTGGAGCAATAAGACAGGAGAGTTTAAGTGCCAAGTGGACACCAGTAATAGCTGTTGGGGATGCACCAACCGACTTCTTCTGGAACATAGTCTGGAGCAATAAGACAGGAGAGTTTAAGTGCCAAGTGGACACCAGTAATAGCTGTTGGGGATGCACCAACCGACTTCTTCTGGAACATAGTCTGGAGCAATAAGACAGGAGAGTTTAAGTGCCAAGTGGACACCAGTAATAGCTGTTGGGGATGCACCAACCGACTTCTTCTGGAACATAGTCTGGAGCAATAAGACAGGAGAGTTTAAGTGCCAAGTGGACACCAGTAATAGCTGTTGGGGATGCACCAACCGACTTCTTCTGGAACATAGTCTGGAGCAATAAGACAGGAGAGTTTAAGTGCCAAGTGGACACCAGTAATAGCTGTTGGGGATGCACCAACCGACTTCTTCTGGAACATAGTCTGGAGCAATAAGACAGGAGAGTTTAAGTGCCAAGTGGACACCAGTAATAGCTGTTGGGGATGCACCAACCGACTTCTTCTGGAACATAGTCTGGAGCAATAAGACAGGAGAGTTTAAGTGCCAAGTGGACACCAGTAATAGCTGTTGGGGATGCACCAACCGACTTCTTCTGGAACATAGTCTGGAGCAATAAGACAGGAGAGTTTAAGTGCCAAGTGGACACCAGTAATAGCTGTTGGGGATGCACCAACCGACTTCTTCTGGAACATAGTCTGGAGCAATAAGACAGGAGAGTTTAAGTGCCAAGTGGACACCAGTAATAGCTGTTGGGGATGCACCAACCGACTTCTTCTGGAACATAGTCTGGAGCAATAAGACAGGAGAGTTTAAGTGCCAAGTGGACACCAGTAATAGCTGTTGGGGATGCACCAACCGACTTCTTCTGGAACATAGTCTGGAGCAATAAGACAGGAGAGTTTAAGTGCCAAGTGGACACCAGTAATAGCTGTTGGGGATGCACCAACCGACTTCTTCTGGAACATAGTCTGGAGCAATAAGACAGGAGAGTTTAAGTGCCAAGTGGACACCAGTAATAGCTGTTGGGGATGCACCAACCGACTTCTTCTGGAACATAGTCTGGAGCAATAAGACAGGAGAGTTTAAGTGCCAAGTGGACACCAGTAATAGCTGTTGGGGATGCACCAACCGACTTCTTCTGGAACATAGTCTGGAGCAATAAGACAGGAGAGTTTAAGTGCCAAGTGGACACCAGTAATAGCTGTTGGGGATGCACCAACCGACTTCTTCTGGAACATAGTCTGGAGCAATAAGACAGGAGAGTTTAAGTGCCAAGTGGACACCAGTAATAGCTGTTGGGGATGCACCAACCGACTTCTTCTGGAACATAGTCTGGAGCAATAAGACAGGAGAGTTTAAGTGCCAAGTGGACACCAGTAATAGCTGTTGGGGATGCACCAACCGACTTCTTCTGGAACATAGTCTGGAGCAATAAGACAGGAGAGTTTAAGTGCCAAGTGGACACCAGTAATAGCTGTTGGGGATGCACCAACCGACTTCTTCTGGAACATAGTCTGGAGCAATAAGACAGGAGAGTTTAAGTGCCAAGTGGACACCAGTAATAGCTGTTGGGGATGCACCAACCGACTTCTTCTGGAACATAGTCTGGAGCAATAAGACAGGAGAGTTTAAGTGCCAAGTGGACACCAGTAATAGCTGTTGGGGATGCACCAACCGACTTCTTCTGGAACATAGTCTGGAGCAATAAGACAGGAGAGTTTAAGTGCCAAGTGGACACCAGTAATAGCTGTTGGGGATGCACCAACCGACTTCTTCTGGAACATAGTCTGGAGCAATAAGACAGGAGAGTTTAAGTGCCAAGTGGACACCAGTAATAGCTGGTTGGGGGATGCACCAACCGACTTCTTCTGGAACATAGTCTGGAGCAATAAGACAGGAGAGTTTAAGTGCCAAGTGGACACCAGTAATAGCTGTTGGGGATGCACCAACCGACTTCTTCTGGAACATAGTCTGGGAGCAATAAGACAGGAGAGTTTAAGTGCCAAGTGGACACCAGTAATAGCTGTTGGGGATGCACCAACCGACTTCTTCTGGAACATAGTCTG